>CAKALG010044732.1:0-24992 GCA_916700815.1 Helicolenus hilgendorfi
GGCCACACGCGAACGCACATATGCGAGCGCGCATGTGTGGCGACCCGCTACATTTATACGCTTAGAAAGTTACAAATAGTCCCTTTAAAATAATAATTTGTTTACATTAAGATAGACTGTCCACCAGATGGAGCAGTGTTGCCATGAGCACACTGTTCTTAAACCCTCCTTTAGACTCCTTTGGTTGTTGGTGTTGGTGTTCAACAGGTTCACCTCTGCGGTGGGCTTCCCTCCTCTCGGTTAGAGTTGTCCAGTCTGGACTGAAGTGACCTTGTATGACCTTTAACATAAAAGTTGTGTCATACATGTGGATTTTAGCTGATTTACCAGAACAGAGTCTGTATGATGAGCAGAGAGCAAAGTCAATTTTACAACAAAAGGTCAAACAAAATGAAATGAGATATAAAAAGTAGGTTTTGTTTATCACCATTGGTGGATTGTGAGTGCATTTACTCAATTATACTGTATAATGCTATTTTCTACTTCTACTCCACTACATTGGCAGAGGATAGTGTATTTCTATTTTATGCTATTTTCTACTTTTACTCCACTACATTGGCAGAGAATATTGTACTTTTTGCTCCACTACATTAATCTGACAGTTACTTTTTACATTAAAAATATGCTTATATAACATGATACAGTACTGTACTACTAATATACCCAGTAGTATATAAAGTATCTCCACATTGTCATTGACTAACTACAATATGAAAATGCCCTAACATGGTGATAAAAACAATAATATAACATACTATAATATACCACTGTGAAGGGATACTTGTACTTACTTGTCATGGAGTATTTTTAGATTATGGTATTTCTACTTTTACTTAACTAAGTACTTCTTAAATATCTTCAGGCAAAGGCTCTGTTTCAAGTTTGAATTCATTATTTCTCCATTGAGTGTTAATTCTTGATATTAGTGAAGCCTTTATGGTCTCTGTCTGGGCGGCTTCAGGCTGCAGTGCAAACAGCAGCTAGAGCCAGCAGTGATGTCAGCCAGTCATGCAAGCAGCCGGTCTGAACGTCTCGCACTCGTGTTATTGTGGGCAGAGTTTAAACACCATCTCAGCTTCAAGACTCCACGCACAGACATGTACTGGCAGGTAGACACACGCAGGTCTGCAGGTGTGTAGCTGGACTCCAGTCACTCCAACCTTCACACATGTTATTAAGATTATATATGCATAGTCTATAAGGTAGAACTGAAGGGTCCCATATTGTCAAAAGTGAGATTTTTATGGCTTTTATATTATAAGGCAGGTTTAAGTGCTATAGAAATACTGTGAAAGTATTGAAACCCTGGAGAAATACACACAGCCCGTATTCAGAAACTGTGCCTTTAAATGAGCCGTCAGGATTTCTGCATTTGTGATGTCACAAATATACAATATTTAGAGTGTTAAACAGTTTTTAACATAAACGTTCTAAATGTGTCCGTTTACTTCCTGTTGCAGTGTATCGGTGCCTTCAAATAAGGTCGTGTTTACCGTGTTCACAAGAAGAGTCCATGTGAACGCCCCCCCTCTTATCGTATTGACGACCTCACGAAGTGGAACGTTTCTGAAAGCTCAGAGTTCACGAGTTGTGACGTGTTTGTTGACGTTGTCAGAAATGGCGGAGGCCATGGAAGTTAATTTATTTGTACATAATAAGTGAATATATTGTAATTTTAGTCGTATATTGTTTGTCTTTGTAATTTTATAATAGGTCTGAGGAAAATGTTGATATTCCCAACAGCCTCATCTTTTTCCTCTGTCATCATGCCTTTGCATTTCCTGCATTATGTTACCCACTTGCTAGCTTGTGGCTTCTAGACGGCGACAGTAATGTTAATATTGCCGTTGCTTATCAAAGTGTTCTCACGACCTAACCACTTGAACGCCAAGCATATTGTTGCACGACTTCCCATGTTGTAAACAAAAGCTCATGAGTTTCATTTGAAGGCCCCATATGCAAATTAATTCAGCTGACAAGAAGTAAACATGGACCCAAGCTGTCGCCTAGCAACGCAATTCCGTTGCAATTTCAGACAGAGGGTTTTTTTTAATATTAAGAAGAAACCCAAAATACAAGTAAGCAGCTGAAAATGAGCATAATGTGGGACCTTTAACTTTAACATGTAGCCTATCTTTAAGCAAGTAATCAATTAGAAATGACAAATGAGATGTTTTATTTATTTTTGAATTAGTTTTGAATTTAATAGTTTTTACTCATAGATTAAAATATAAAAATAAATTGATTTCATTCTTTCTCTCCTGTAACACAGCAGCTTTTTTATTGCCCGGATGATGGACAGCCTCATACAGACTCAACCGATTCAACAGGTTTTCTACGTGAACCTGATGAAGTACATAATTTCCATCAGTGGGTGTGGAGTTTATACACGCACAGCAGTCGGAGGAAACACTGTAGACTCAACACAGCAGACGCACGCACATAATGATGTGTAAATAAAATTACATTATTTTCCCCAAATGCATCCTGTTATGATCAGTTTGACACCACTTCATTTACAGTATAAGCAATTTAAATCATGGGTACAGGTGCTGTAAACTGAGTTCAGATGAGTTTACCCTCCACAACATCCCTCAACACCCACACAACCCCTGTCTGTGTGTATTCATGCTGAGTGAAAGATGGCTGTGGATAGTGTGCAATGCAGTAAGTGTGTGTGATGTTGGACGGAGGTGAAAGTAGCCGCTGCCAGTTGTAACAGTCTGTACCATCTTTGCCTTGTAAATCTGTGTCTCTCTCTTTCTCTTTTCTGGACACTTAGCCACCATATTCCTGCGTTCAGTTCAGAGCAGCTCACATCTAAACTCTTTGTTGAACTTAGAGACCTCTTTTATTCTCTTCATGCAGAGGATTCCAGGAAGTTTTTATGTAGTTTTGAAAATACAATTGAGGCAGAAAAAAGTTGAATTCTGACCTTTGCCTTGCATTTTCACTTGTAGTGATTTTAAACTGGCTTGCTGCTATCTAATTCTTGTTTCTGCAACGTAGGACTGCACAATACTGGAAAGTATCTGTACTTATATACACTGGAATGATGTCTCTAATTGTGATTGTAATCCATCGTCAATATTGACGTTACTCTACAGTGGAAACTTCCATCCGCTGTCCATCACTTCAGCAGGTCCCGTGCAGACAGAACGAGAAGAAAGAGAGTTCAGTGTCTTACTATTTGCAGTGTGGATGTTTACTAAGAGGCTGACCTCTTGACACTCATGACTCCCTTACACAAAAGAGCCAATTTTAAGTTCTGGCTTAGAGGATATTTTGAATAATAATAATAACATATTTTTATTGTTTTGTCCTCCACTCTGAGGACAAACCTGCTCAGCCAGATGCAGGTTCAGCTGTAAGACCTGGATGTAGAGTGAGCCAGCACCATCACTCTGTAGGTCTTTGTGTTCTCTCCTTAATGTGTGTGAACGCTACACGGAGCTGAACACTAATATTAAGCCCCCTGGAGGTGGCCCACAGTGGCTTACAAGCTGGGAGAAGAAGAGCATAAAACCTCTAATAAACACAACTGCTAAGGCTAAGAAGAAAAAAACAAACTCTTCAAATTCAGGACAAAACTGTTAATTTCACCACTGTGGAGCTGTTCATGAAAGTGTTCAAGTCTGGAGACTCAATTGTGATTATTGGTGTTTACACCTCCGACCACCAAGTGGCGCCGGGTGCATTTTGAGATGGTTGATGGGCTTTATTGAGGAGGTTCATGTCATCAGGTGCAGGTGTTGCTGCTTTGTTAGTCAGGCACAGACATTTGGACCATGTCACAGTCTGTGTTTATGCCCATATTTGTGGTTTTGCACTTTCTGTGGAACATTTTTGGTTTATTTCAAGAGAGAATTAAACAGAGGACTAACAGCAACTGGTGAGTTTTATTGAGCTGTATGATAAATCTGGCTTTTGTTGATGATGGAGACACTGGGTATTTTATAGGAAGCATGCATAATAACTAAATCTTGCAGAATAGCAGCCCCTCAGTGGCCACTACAGAGACCAAAATCATCCACTTGTTGGCTCCAGTACTCTTAACTCACACTTTAGCAATACATTTTCTTTAGATTATACAAAAGGCTCGTACTGACAGTTTTTACAATATAGATCTGCAGGTTTCATCCTGCACACCTTCCTTTTTTATTTCTAAAACCAGGATCCACTGCTCGGCATAGGGGTGTTGTAATATACTGGTAATGACAATAACCGTGATATTTGAAAATGAAATAGTGCTGTCAATAATACACATATGACGATATTGCACTTCTTAAATAATGCTTCTTTACAGTTCTGGCTATAGACTCTCCACCTCCATACACTCGTATTTTGAGTGTAATTCATTTGCTCAAAAAAAGAGACAAACGAACAATAATCACAGTTAAAGATGAATTTGTTATTTTTTCCAAATTTTCTAAAGATATCGCGATAATATCGTTATCGTGAATTCTTTTAGCCCCAATAATCGTGTAGTGGAAATCTGATTTACCATACAATCTTTTATTTACAGATTTGCACAAAATATCTGAAATATATTACAAAAAATATATACTTTCGGGGGGATACTCTCCATGCCTAGCATGTAGCATCACTATACTAAGGTCAGTTTGCATATTTGCTAGAGATTGCATTTAAACATGAGGGCTGAGCAAATGTAGGCCTAAGCATCCATTGTAAGTCACTACACGGGGGGTCGGGAGGAGAATGACAATATTAAGTGACATTGCGGCATGAGTGGGTACAGTTGATGAAAACATCACAGGCCTACTGAGGTCATCTTCTTTATGAAACCATATAAAGTTATTTCTGTAAAACCAACCTCAGAAAAATGTTTTACCCTGTTTGGTAAATCTGATGTTCCTTAACAAAAGTCTACCTTTAACTCAACTCTCCTTACCTAGGAGATTTTCTCTCCTCTTTCGACCTTAAGGGACACATAAGGACAGCAGACAAACACACAGAATGTCATTTGTATGTTTATATTGGGGCACACAGTGTTTCTAATAGGACAGACCACAGTGAAACTGCCATCCAGATGTGTCTCCACAGACACTGAACACCCTGTTCTCATACTGCTCTCTGGCTAAATGAGCCAACACTGTCTGCAACAACCAACCAGCTCTTCTTTTCAAAGCTTTGACATCTCTTGAAAAATTGACCCTCTCCTTATGGATCTGACTCAAACATGAAGACAGATAAATGTTTAGAGGTGAATCATGGTTGAGAGAGTCGTGAGTCAGACGTGGGTTATGTTATTGTCTTATGCTCAGTACCACCAGAGAAGATGATGTGGTGGTCCGCACCTGTGACTTCAGTTTTCCTCAGGTGGCATAAAAACAACGAACAAAACATAACCATCATATGCGGTTCTCCAGTCAGACGTTTGCATTAATGCCGTGCCGGAGGTTAAGACATAAACTTAAACATAAGATTAAGAAACGGCTGGGGACCTCCCACACTATAGGATATGAGGATGATCCTCCATGATGCCACCATGGACTAATGCTTCTTGCACACAGTCTCAGCAGACTGAAGTTACACACTATGTTGCCCCAAAGAGCTGACAGCCTGTTTTAAGTGAGATTACAAGACTCTTTTGTAGAAAACTCCTTGAAAATGGTGTTTTAATTGAGGTGGCAGCCTTGAGGGCTTTTTCTACAGCGGTATTATGTGTGTGTTTGTTTATTGTTGCATGTTTTTCACTAACAATACACCCGACACACACACAAGCACAAAAATGATGTAATGTTTACTTTGCAATTTCCAGAGTACATATTTCACCAGGATATTTACACTCTTCTGTTTGCTTTCTCTCATTCCTTTCCCCTTCTTGTTTATAGGAGGTGTAATGTTTACTCTATTAACAAATCAGCGCTGTTGTTTAACCGTCTTTGACGCAGGTGAGTTTGTTTGGAGTTCAACACATCTGTCAAAACCTAATTTTTCTACTGTCTTCATGTTTATTTTTTGGAAGGAAAAGTGTGTCTGTTCAGCTGTTCAGTGATCATTTATGTCTGAGTGTTTACGTCATCTTTCCTTATTGAGCTGCTAACTGCTGTTCCTGACACTTTTCCATCCTGACAAAAGTGTAATTATGGAGAAAACACTGTTGTACAGTACATGCTTTGTAAGGGCAGCTGCAGTACGTACTGAGAATAAAAAGAAAAAGCATGCAATTTGGAACACAGCCACTATGTATTGGGACACACTAAATCTTTTTCTGGTATACTAGATAGTATGGTAGTATTACTCAAGCCAACAGGATGGTGAACTTTTTCCACTGACATGATGTGCATCTTCTGTCGTATCTAGCACATTGTCCTCATTGAATCCGTTGCTCTGCCCCGCACATTGCATATTTGAAATTCACTAAAAAGTGTAAGCCTTACATTTTCATTTCACTGCACTTCACTACACATATTACTTGTGTATGTGGCAAATAAACCATTGAATCCTTGAGTCATTGCGTGTATTGAAAGCCTGTTAACTGTGCAGCGAGTGGCAGAGAAGTCAGACAGACACGCTGGGTGTTTTCTCTTTAGTGCCGGCGTCTTCACAGTGAAACATTTCCTTTCTGGCTCTTAAGTCCTCTGAAGGGATTTTTGAACCCAGTTACTTTGTTGTTTTTGTCGTCTATTTCCTTCCCTACACTTGTTATTGTGGCAGAATGCATTTGATCTACACGCAGTAAAACAAAGACCAACATTCAGAAACACGTGAATGATGCTACAATAAACCCTGAGCTCAAATGCAATCTGACTCCTACTCTCATATTAAACGTAATCTCATATATTCTGGGTGCAGAATGCAGAGCATATAGATAGTTCAGGTGATGTGTGAATTTTCTGGTGCAGGAGAAAATCTCTGTTCCCTTGTGTGTGTGTGTGTGTGTGTGTGTGTGTGTGTGTGTGTGTGTGTGTGTGTGTGTGTGTGTGTGTGTGTGTGTGTGTGTGTGTGTGTGTGTGTGCATTCTCAGTGAGTGGAAATGGGCCTTTTGGCTTTGCCCAATCACACCAGTGTGTGTGTGCAGAGGGCAGGACTGGCAGTGGGAGTGTATCAGAGAGAATACCATATATAAGACATCACGGGTAGTCGTGCTTTAAGTATCCATCGATCCATTCATCTGTCCATCCGTTGGTCTCTCTGCTCTCCTTCAGTGCTCCTCAGTTTTTTGTGCCCAGTCTCCTCCATCATGCTGGTTCGAGCTCTGCTCCAGACCTCGCTGGTTCTCTGGTTGGCTCAGCTAACTCTGCAAGGCGGTAAGAAAAACTCAGAGATTTCACAAGTAAAGACAAAACTCTGGTTGTATACTAACATCACAGTTTGATAAACTATTTTCTGCAGTTTTGTCAAACTTGAGATGATTATTTTAACAGATGTGGTTATTCCTCTACTGGCCTCTCATGTTGTACAAACATGATGTATAATCACTTAAAATGGTCAGATGTATCTGATTTAATTGGAGTTTTCAGATTATAGTAGATGCTATTCACCTTTGTGTAGTAATACTCAATTTAGTTTATTAGTTGAGAATCATCAGGTTAAAAAAGATAATATTGAAAATTTAAAACTGAAATATTTGTTGAAGTTAAACAAAAATGACAACACTTCAACTTTATAAATAATGTAAAGTTTAGTCTGGTTATTTCTGCATAAACTTGTAATATTTTAAGAAAATCTTTTTTGCATTTATACAGTGAGTATTTCTACATTGTGGCTGTTGTTTTGGGTGACAGATTAAATCTATCAAAGAGCCTATATGTCAAAAGCAGTACAATTTCAGCTTGAAAGCTCTGATGGATCTCCAGTGACTCACTCTCACTCACTTGTGAGATATCATCTCTGTGAGATTGTGGTGGAGAAAAAAACGACTGCACTACGTGGGCTTCACCAGCAGTGAGTCACTGTGGTTGATATTGTTTAATTTCTTTGAATCAAAGGATGCGATGAAAAGATAGCAGTGGCAGGTTAAATTTGACGACCAATCGTGAGAAGAACAAACAGACTCCACACAGTCTCATCCTCTGTTTCCATCAATGGATATCTGTTCCTCTCTCCTCCCCTGTGGGTTGCCAGGTCAGCTGGCAGTATTCACAAGACACTAGGGTGGCATTTGTAATACTCAGTACTTTGAAGTATTGTCATCTCTATGTCTCTTAAAGTACTCAACTTATTAGGGATGGTGTTAAAGGAGGTAAAGGCCTGAAAGTAATCCAAACATTTTTAATTACTGACACTCTATGTCAGTTATGTAGAAAAGTATTAAATCCAGCAAACAGGTAGCTTTACTAAAAAGATAAATTCATCACTTTTACATAACTCCTGCTGCAAAAATCTATTATTTTTGAAGGCAAATAACTATAAATACAAAATTGTTTGTTCACACTGCATCATGCATGCTTAATTGTATGCATTATCATCATTTCCATACAGTGGATGCATATATTTAACATATACTTGTACTAATATGTGTAATATGTATCTAGTTTGTCATTTTGGTTTAGCATAAATGTTTTTTTTATGTATTTTCTATTAATTAAATTAATTCAATTTTTTTTAAGCAAACAGGTCTTTTGGTCTATTGTATACTGTATTTGCCATCTTCTTGAATAATTTTACATAATTTTTGGTCTTTATACATTTAAAGAATTGTACAATGATGATATAGTTTCTTTTGGTTTTTTTTAGGGGTTAGACCTCAAAGTGTATCCTGGGGGAGAGTGCTGCCAGCTAGAGGTAAGTCACAAAGTTTTTAACTTCTCCAAGCATTTATGTGTGTTTTAATTACTTTGAAACAGCTTTGAACAGTAGTTTTCCATGTAAATTATGAGTTTTGAAGGTAAACTAGCCGAGTTTGAAGGTCTGTTTTGGGCTAATGTAGATGTCTGCTTAGAAGGGAGCCCGCAAACTGACTGCCCGACGACCTATCCTAATGCCTAACCCTAACAATCTCGTGAGAGATTCCCCAGTTTGCGGACTCCCTTCTAGCCACTACCCAAACCAAGACGTATTGATATTATTAACTCCTTTTTTCTTTAATGATAAATTTGCTCAAGTGTCTCTCCTTCTTGGTGTCTGTGTTTTGTTTTTCTTCAGGTGTTGGCATTGGAGTAAAACCTGGAGGTCAGTGGTTTTCTTAGCATGCATTAACTAACATTACTGTCACTTAAGACTGAAGTACAAATGTGTCATTATAATATATATATATTAATAAAAAAAAATGTGTAACTCAATGATTTATAGGTTTGTGGATGCTAATTGTGCATTTTTTTAGCTGTGCAAGTCTTTAGGTTTACAGATAGGTCAGGAGAAAACATGAAGACTACATGTCCACATATAATAATATTTGTAATGTGTTAGCATATCATCATATACTGTACAGATGTACTGTTACGTTGGGTACTGTGCAATACTGTCATTAATACTGCATTCATACAGTACATTCAAGAAATATTCTTATTCATTCTTTATTTATACTATTCTGGCATTTACATTTACAGTTTATTTAACACACTGAATAGATCCCACTTTACTTCTCAGCATTTTGTATTTACTTATGTGCACTGTAGTTATTTGTAATATATTGCACATCTTAATGCAAATATTTGTACATATTTTTTACATTCTCATTTTTTTATTTTAGTACTTATATTTCTTTACAAATATTTTGTTTATATTGTAGTATTATTTACATAATTTACATGATCCATACTCCTTTATTTCTATTTTCTTATATTTCTTATGTTTATACAAGAGCAACTGTAATGCCACAATTTTACCCCGCAGATCAATAAAGTGTTTCTGATTCTGATTTCTTTAACATGTACCTGTATGTTGTAACATGTGAAATTAGTTATCTATTAGAAATATTTTTAAAATATGTCCAGTGTCAAATCAAATGGTAGTTATCACTTTAAATGGACACATGCCATATAATAATCTATATAATTAATGTAAGGGGAAGGCATATTTCTTGCTTCAATTTAGAACTAAAACACAGCTAACAGACATGGTGTAATAAAATCATCGATTGTTTCTTTTTGTACTTTTTCCTCAGTTGCAGGTGCCCTTGGAGCTCTGGGGAGCCGATATGGCACCAAAGCAATGAAGGCTGGAGGTACGTTTCACTTTCTGCACTCAGCATTGTCTTATATTACTTTCACTTCAGATAAGTAATGTTTGTAATTTATCTTTTTTTAAATCTTAGTTGGCCGTTATCCAGGGGCTCAGCTTGGTGTTGGTAAGTTGTCTTAAGAACAAATCTTTATATAATGCAGGTTGCAGCATCAGTAAACCTGTAATACAGTTCTCAGAGGCAGGGCAAACATAAAGTTACACACCTAAAAAGTTTTACAGAGCACCGGTTTGCCAACTGGCAAAGAAGGATGTTCAATCAAAATACAAAATATAAAGGACTTTTTTCATGAATGAACCATTAAACCATTGACGTGTGAGAGTTTTTTTTTATTATCCTTTTAGGTAAATTGCAAAGTGAAAAAAACCCCGTCCCTCCAGTCCTGATGCACAGAAGCAATCCTTGTATCTAAAGACTGAATGATGATACTTTTTGGCAGACTCCGCTGCTCAACAACAATGTAAAACATGTTCCTTTGATTGTTTTCACAGGAGGTTACAGAGCTCTCGGATTAGGAGGTAAAGCAGGCCTGAGGCAAGGTGGATATGGAGCCCAGGGAGCCTATGGTACGTCAATATAACCACTTTACAGACTCTCACAGTCAACTTGCTTTTATTATCTTCTCTTGACTTCTGTTGTAGATTACTGATTAGCCCCATGTAGATAATGAAACTAGTTTATTGACATATTGCAAATTTTTGACATAATATCTTGCGATTGCAGGTGCCGCTCTTGGTACAGGAATGGGATTGGGGACTGGACTTCCAAATGGACTGGGAATGGGTTTGGGCCACGGAGGGAAACGTGGTAAGACTGACATATATAAAAGAAATATAAACGTTGTTATTTTTATAAAGATATTGATAATGAATCAGCATGCTTAACTCCAGTATGTGTAGATGGGTGTTGGATCCTTAAAAGCAAAAAAAAGAAGAAAAAACACAAGCAGGACAGCACTCCAGTTAAATTGTTTATTCATGCATGTTAAAATTTATAAAACACACTGTAAGCTTGAAAAGTAATATTTCATTCAATCACCATTGTGCTACCTAATTCTGTGACTTAACAGACATTTATTTAAAAGAAAATCTTTGAGATTATTACTTTAATAATGAACATTGATGTTATAGAGAAATACTTCAGATTTAAAGTTGTCTGGGGCTTTAAGCAACCCAGAGTAGTCCTCCATCAGATGTGTTCACCTCTAGCAGCTGTAACTTTTTCTGTGTTTTAAGTAGATTTTGGCAGAAAACTGTCGAGGCTAAAATGAAACAAGATATATGAAAGGTGTTGAGCCAATGAGAGAGAGAGACGTGAAACTTATGTAACAGTTTATTTCTTCTTTAAGAGGCATGTATATAAGTGTGCATGTCTTCCTGTTTGTGTGTCTTTATCATCACCTTTTTTCAAATCTGACACAATTTTTTTTTTATTGGCATTACACTGAAGCAGTCTGTGAAATGAAGACAAATGTAAACAGTTTAAATAAAATCTGTGTTTTTGTCACTTTCCAGTTTATGGTGCTGGCCATGGCACTCTGCCAGGTGAGTAATTATATAGTACCATGATTTCCTTGTGTCGTATGCCTAAATGAGAGTATACACAGTGAATTGCACTCTCTGTAAACCCTCTGCTTGTTTGTTTGATAAATCTCCACTAAGTGGCACTCAGTCATTGTCTGTGAACATGATATAAGGAGCAGATTGCATCTCAGCAAATAAATTATCTGTCTGTAAAACCCAGAAAAAAACCCAGGGCACTAGTGATGTAATCAGAGTGCTTGTCAGAGTTATAGATTCGCTCCACGTCCTCTGAACTTGGCTTTTTGTTTTCTTGCCAGGATATGGGGCTTTAGCCGGTATTGGCTATCCTGGAGCCCGACCAGGTAAGTGATGAATCAGGTCTTACCTCAGAACCCATTACTTCTTCCATTCATATGCTGGAGCGTATTTACCACCTCCTGACACAAACACACACTTATGCCGTCAGTTATGGATAAAATCAGGTTTATTATCACATTCAAAGGCAGCTGAGTAGTCTCGCAAAATCAACCTCTTTCTTTAATATAACCATGTGTCCTCCTGTTCCACTGAACTGAGGGCCTTTTTATCCACCGTTACAGAGATGCTCGTCTTTGCAAACACGCCTAAAGACTGTAGGCTTGTCTGGTCGTAGTGTTGGCCTGGGTCTCTCTGTCAGTTAGCATGTTGAGTGAAATCATTCACAGTTCCCCTGTCTGCTATCATTAGGAATTGGACTTGGCTATCCCACTGGACAGAAGGCTAAGGAACAAAAACCTGGTAAAACCTTCACCACAGCAACCTGGGGTGTTTGTGTTTGTCAGTCTGTGTCTGTCTTTGCTCTGTGTCGTATTTGTCTGTAACCTCCTGTGGAACTGGTTTCTTTGTGATTCACTGACGTTGAGTTCATGCTGGCTCTTGTTTGCATGAAATCACATCTATCTACTGTACTATTATCATCAGCTCCTCTGTTGTTATTTTGTCTGCACAGCAGAGCTGATTGTGTTTGTCTATCAGTGTTTCATCTGTGTTGCATGTTGCATGAGTTCCCCAGCTCTTATTACCACAGTTTAAAGTCTGGGAGTTGATGTCTGTGGAGTACTTGGTGCTGTGGTTTACAAGAGCTGAAGGGACTGCTGGAAAAAAGGTTATGCAAACTAAATACTAACAACTCGATTTAAAATAAGATTAAGGTGACTCTGATATTGTGAAAGCTGTATGTTGCTAGAATCCTCCTTAGGTTTCTGTCTTCGTGCCTCGTCGTCAGTGTTCTACTAAGCTTTATTTATCAGTTGTCTTTGTCACACACTGATGAGTCAGGTGGTGTCTTTGTCTTGTCTGTAACATTGGTGTGTTTTATGGCATTTCAACAATTTGGGATTGCAACATTTTGTTGTCATGTCATGAATTATGTGTTGATGTCATTGCTCTGACTCAATGAGAAGCACTGAGAGTGTCCTTCCAAAGTGTGGCTTCAGTTGTGTGTTGTCTCAGTCCCTAATTATGGTGATGATTCTGTCCTTTGAAACTGGACTTATTTCAGACCATAATGGATTTTGTCTCGTCTCCGTTTGGCCTTGAGTTACCTCCATTTGAGTACTGATTACTCTATGGGTGATGTGTTGTATTGCATTGAATGCTTTGATACACACATCAATTGAAATGCAGATATTTTTGCCACTGGCCTCTGCAGTGTGCTGCTGACCCTTAAAGAAACACTGTTGTCTCTGAACCACCAAGACGTCATGAATGCATGATGATATTTCTCTGCCAGGTGTTTCTGCAGCAGATTTGGGTGGACCTCAGATGGCCAATGTGGGCCAACCTGTTCAAGATCTGAAGAGAGAAAAGAGCAGAGCACTTGGACCTATGACACCGCTTGATAAACCGAGTAAAGGTCTCGGTCTGGCTGTTTCACAAGCACACGGAAGAGAGAGTTACGAGCCTACTTTATTAGAAAGAAGGGGCACAGCAAGCCATGGAGCCTCACTGGCAGCTGGAGGTGTAAGACAGCAACTGCCTCTTGATGAAGACACCATCAGAAGTCTGGGTTTTGCTTCCTCTCAGGTACAGAGTGCAAGAGACTATGATTCATCTGTCCAACAAAATCAGCGAAACCCAAACTGTGGATCCAATCGTCATTTGTCAGATGTGTTAGGTATCAACCGCCATGAGCTTTTGGGCTCAGAAACACAGAGGACTAAAGGTTTAGTGCTCCAGCGTCATGTTGGTAAGGACGGCAAACATCTTGGACATGCAACTCCACAAGCACAAGGAGAGAGAACCCATCAACGGCCTCTTTTACAAACTCAAGATGGCAGAAGCAATGTATTCTCTCTTCCACAAGGTCAGGGATCCAGAGACTATTTACCTGCTGTAGCAGACGGGCAGGGTGTCAGAGACCTTGTGGCTAAAGACAAAAATGGGCCGAGAATCCGTGGGACTGTTTCTGTAGAAAATCATAGTCATGGTTCTCTAGATCTTCAAGCACAAAGAGGGGGTAGCTATGGACCAGTGATCCCAGGTGCAGGTGGAACCCAAAGTTTAGGCATTGCCTCAGTAGAAGGGCTAGAAACCAAAGGCTTTACTGCTGATGGTCAGAAAGTAAAACACCCTTCCCATGCTGAACGTCTCAGTATCCCAGGACAGACTGACCAGGCAACAAGTAAGAGCAAAGCTTTGTCTTTATACACCATCATAATGTCATCATTTTGTGCATTCTTCAGATCTATACTATTTTCCCCCCAAAATTCCACTTTCTATCAGTTATCAGATGAAATATTTTTCCATTTGCTTCTATGTTTCCCCACCTTTGTTTGAATTTCTTTCTTAATTAACTAAGTAACGCCATTTTTCAGGAGCCTGTTGTCTTAGGAAAGTCTCTACAAGTTTATCCCTTCTGAAGTGT
This sequence comes from Helicolenus hilgendorfi, assembly GCA_916700815.1. Lineage (NCBI taxonomy): Eukaryota > Metazoa > Chordata > Actinopteri > Perciformes > Sebastidae > Helicolenus > Helicolenus hilgendorfi. The sequence continues at coordinate 14,579 of CAKALG010044732.1, forward strand.
TAGCCCTGTTTTATTACACTTCTAACTAATAATTCTTAATTTCCACACTGCTGAGTGTTGAGTCTTCTGCAGGATGGCAGCTATCTTAATAATCAACCCTTTTACATGTAGTCACTTCCTGCGTCTTGGGATTATTGGGTAATAATCTGATTTAAGCATAAATGTAGCCAGTGGGCGACCTCCGACTCTGAGAAGTGAAGTCAATGTTGAAAAACCGTAAACTTGCATTCTTTCTAACAGCCAGCAGGGGGCGTCTCCTCTGGTTGCAAAAAGAAGTCTGATTGTATAGAAGTCTATGAGAAAATGAGCCTACTTCTCACTTGATTTATTACCTCAGTAAACATTTTAAACACAAGTTTATGGTCTCAATTGCTAGTTTCAAGTCTTCTTCAATACAGCATGATGTTCATTTAGTAGATTATGGTCCCATTTACAGTCAAATAGACCATAAAGCAGGGGATGCTTTGGGGTGTGGCTACCTTGTGATTGACAGGTTGCTAACACGGCGTTGTGCGGTCTGGGAGTTGTCCATGTTTTTGTCTAACATCTTTAACCTTTTCACAGTGTGTTTTCAGTATACAGCTTGAAGCTAGAATGTATGGATTATCTTTGTCTGTATTTGGAAGAGTTTGTTAGCTGTGATCAGTGATACATAACTGATAACTGTGTCTGAGCCAGCCAATAACTATTGTTGTAGTCTGCAGGATTCATGTTTATGCTGCTTTAGACGCAGACGCTTAAGGGTGCCTTGTGCGTCGGTATCACACGCCAAGGATGACAAAGCGTCAGTATTTGACGCCCTGGGATTGAGAACGGGCTGGTCTGTACTAGTGTGTGTATAACATTATTTTGCATAAAGTCAGAAATCTGACATGCCTGTAACATCACAGGACTGAGCAGGAAAAACCTTCCTGAATTTAGACATAGAATAGATTATTATCGAATAATCTGTTCACTGTGTTACAGTCCAGGTGGTTCAGGGTCTTCAGCTGCTAGCAGTAATGGTGGACACCTGCTTGTCTCTTATGACATTTCTCTCTATCTATGTCTGCTTATCAAGCTTAGTCCTGACTGAGAGACATTTATATCAATCAAAACATACTTTAGTATATCCGCAGTGCCATGCATTTTTGCTTATTTATAGCACAGTTTCATGTTTGGTATACAGTCGTACACTCCTAATTTGAAAGGATTTTCTAAAATTAGGAAAGTCTTCTGTCGTTACAAAGGTTAGATCCTTCTTCAAGAGCTCAAAGTCCTTGGAACATTTGTTTGTTAAGGGTTTTGTAGTATTTGTTAATACCTTGGGCTGTGCATTAAAAGGCTCATATTTACTTATGGTTCATGCAGGTGATGGTCTCTTAATTTCTGATCTAGTTTGTCAAGACAGAGGTTTAAGTCATGGTTCTTAAAGTCAGTGTTGGTTAATCTCTTTATCTTCACGTCACAGTATTTATTTTATGATGGTTGGTGCATGTTAAGCTGTATCTACAGGTATAACAGGTAGCCTACACCGTTTTCTAGAAAGTGGACCTGATGCTTTAGCTCTTAGTTCTGCTGTAAGCAATGGTAAAAACCTAATACCTCCAACAACATCTCTGTGTCTACTTGTGTGTCTTTCTGGTAATGTATGTATCTAGTGTGTTTCAGGTTGCCACATACTGTTATTTGAAGCAAGCACACATTAGTTATATAGCACTTTTCAGAACAGAGGTTTCAGAGTGCTTTACAGGCGGTTGAAAAGAAAAAGAGGGAGATATTAGAGACAGAGAAGACAGTATGTAAAACAAGGAGAAATAAGAGTTTGATCCACAGATGTTATAAGGAGATGCTGAAAGAAGATTCAGCATCTGGTGTTGTGGTTTTTGGGATTCAGTCCAGGAAAGTGTCCAGTGGAGAGGGTGCAAAAAACCATCCAACCCTGGCAAACATGTTGAAATCTATTGTGTGTGAGTGTTTTCTTTTTTGTTCCGCTGTCAGCTGCACATGTCCAACACTCCATTAACAACAGCAGCCGCTGTGTCTTCTGTATATGGAAACAAGTGAATGAGGCGGGATATTATGTCTCAGTTTTATCCTGTGTTTAAAATGTGATTTCAACCAAATGCAGGGATCAATACTTATATGTTGTCACTAGTGTTTTATAAAGAAACAAATCAGCTTTCATGGTCCCTCCAGCCCACAGAAGATCACAAGTAATTTTGCTGAGCTGGTGTTAACTTCCTCCACAGGTTATATCGGTGGACCAGGAAACTATCTGGGAGCAAGCCTGGGCACCGGGGGCTACGGGGCAGGTAATGTTGGACACTGACACACAGAAAACAGCTCTAGCAAGCAGATGGAGATGCTGATGTAGATTTACTAGGGCTGTCAGTCGATTAAAATATTTAATCCTGATTAATCGCATGATTGTCTATAGTTAATCGCGATTAATCACAAATTAGCACATTTTTGATCTGTTCAAAATGTACCTTAAAGGGAGATTTGTCAAGTAGTTAATACTCTTATCGACATTGGAGTGGACAAATATGCTTGCTTTATGTAAATGTATGTATATAGTTATTATTGGAAATCAATAAACAACACAAAACAAGGACAAATGTTGTCCAGAAACCCTCACAGGTACTGCATTTAGCATAGAAAATATGCTGAAATTATAACATGGCAAACTGCAGCCCAACAGGCAACAACAGCTGTCAGTGTGCTGACTTGACTATGACTTGCTCCAAACTGTATGTGAATATGATGAGTTTACATGTCTTTAAAGGGGAGACTCGTGGGTACACATCGAATTTTCATTCACATATCTTGAGGTCTGAGGTCAAGGGACCCCTTTGCAAATGGCTGTGACAGTTTTTCCTCGCCAAAATTTAGCGCAAGTTTGGAGCGTTATTTAACTTCCTTCGCGACGAGCTAGTATGACATGGTTGAGCCCGCTGTAACCGCTGAAAGAATGAATTGCGTTAATTTGTTAAAGAAGTTAGTGGTGTTAAAACAAATTTGCGTTAACTTTGACAGTCCTAAGATTTGCACTACCTGTGGTAAATGATTCCCACTCACTGCCTACAGGTTTGGGACAGGGAGCATACTTGGGTGGTGCAGCTGGCAAACTTGGAGGTAATCGTTCATTCATTTTTCCTTTCTTTGGTTTAATTTAGGGTTTATGATCTAATTGTTTCCTTTTGTGCCATGTCCTAACTCCTAACTCTTTCTCTTTCTCTCTCAAATATATTTCAGCTGCTGCTGCTCTTGGACAGGGTGGGTATCCTCAAGGTGCTGCAGGGATGTCACCTGGTAAGGCTGTGGAATAATTTAACTATCTGTCTCCTTTTTGAAGCCTTCTCAATCTCAGTTTGTACTCTTCTCCACTCCTCCACAAACCTAATGACATTATTCAAATGTAGAAACTTGTCTGAAAACACAGACCTAAGAGAATTCAGATTTGTCTCCACCTAGATTAGAGGCCACGTTCACATTACAAGCAAAACATTTTTTGCTCTCAGGTGACACAGAAATCAGATTTTTGTCCAATCAGATCTGGTCCTAAATCCGATAAACAGCCGATCACTTGCAGTACGACTGCTGTGAGAACGGTCATATTGAAATTCATGTATGTTTTTCCACATTATACTTCACTGCGCAGTTGCCGATCACTCACCATACAGTGTCCGTTGAAACTCTGTCTCCACAGAACAGACGCTGGTAGCTTAATGTTTGTTACAAACATAACAAAAAACTGACAAAAAAAGACTTTTTCTATATTGCAGAGTTCTTCTGCTAAATTCAGCATCATGTTTCACTCAGTAGAACTTTGATTTAATAAATCAGTAGCTGCTCAGAGCTGGTAAGCTCGGCTACGTTAAATTCAACAATATGTCAACGGAGGTTTTGCTCTGACAGTAGGAAACAGTTGAAGACTTTATTTGCCTCCTCAGTCATTTAAAATGTAAATTAACTTATCAAACAGACTTTTCACATTTCACTCAGGTCTTCTAATAAAATTCATCATGTTTCACAAAGCAGAATCTGATTTAATGAAAATCACGTTATAAAAATTGCGCGGACATGCTGACTGGTGGCGTTTCGGGATGTCAAACAGTAACGTTTCGCATCTTACTTTAGTTTATTTAACTTAGTCCGCAAAAGAGCTGTTAAAGTAAAATATCAGCTGAAATGAAACTTCTTTCTTTAGGAGTCAAACAAAGTCATAAATTATGATTTAGGAGTATCGTCTGTGTAACGGAGAACTCAGATCTGTTAAATCGAGCAATATATAAAATGTAGTCTGGCAGTTACTGAACTCCAACACAACTCCAGTGTGTATTTTTTAAACAATGCGGCGTACGGCAGTCCCCTGTGTGTGTGATGTTATTGGTTGCATGTCAGGCGTTTCAGCGCAGGGATCCGTTCACACTGGTGTCAGATATGGGTCACTTCAAACATAAATGTGAACGTAGCCTCAATGTTCAGAATCTGAGTGGAGCCGCCGACTCACAGTAGATCATGTGTCACACAGCCGAAAATCAGCCGTTACTCCTACTTTGCCTTGTAAACCCATCATTTGCTTGTGAGTCTTTCTAGAAAAAAAGTAAGCCGCGTTTGAGTTCATCTTCACCTCTCTTTAAAGGTCACAAGAGAAGCTGCTTCAGTGTCTTGTTTTCCTTTCTGGTGAATAATTGATAGTGTTTTTAAAAATCACTCACAAACCATTTCAGTTGTCTCCAAATCATACTCCTGTAAATGCCTTTTCCTCTTCTTCTGTATGCATGGAAGTCAGAGCATCAAAATATGAAATATTGATGTCTTTTAAACGAATGCAGAAGTGTTTGTGTCCCATGCAATACAATATGTTTTGAATGTGTGTTATTACAGGCTACGGTGAGGGAGCAACAGGATACCTGGGTGCCATGGCAGGCAATGGCTATGGTAAGTGGCATCTCATCAGAGAAATTCAAATCCTATCAGTCAAATTGTGCCATCTGTGAGTTACAGATGGCAACATAGAAGACAATATAAATATAAAATTCAAACCCATATCCTTGAAACGTGAATTGTCTGCCTACAATGACCGAGGATCACTCCTCACTCTGTTTGGTGTCAGAGAGAATCTGCATCTGAGCCGTCACTGACAGGAGCGATGATATTCAGCTAAAACAGGCTGATCCTTTGTGTTTAGTGACTTTCTTTGTTCTTTCTATGAGATTCTGGTGCAAAAGCGTTTTCTACAGGTATCACACATGCATGCAGAGAGGACTCTCTTGAAGATATCCATTCCTTTTGGTTCTGGATACAGTCAGAAATGTCAAATACAGTTGAAAAGATTTTCTTTGAATTATTTTTTAAATGGTAAATATTCGTTTTAATGTGTTAACATATCGCTCCTTCTGTCGGCAGGTTATGGGAATGGTTACGGCGATGGTCTCGGGGCTGGTGAGTGTCATTTAAAGAAAAAAGACTTGAGGTTAAGGAGAACTTAAAGAGTCATTAGCTCACAGACATAATCATAATGCTAATTAGAACTATGTTTCAGGGCTTGGTTACCCTTCAGAGTTATCTGATGGTGCTGAGAACAAAGCAGGGAAGCGTGAAGGTAACACAGTTATAACCTAAACCCATAACAGGAGATGCCACTAACCCGTAGATGCTTTAACCTGCAACATTTTCCAGCTGAATAACAAGAGGCCGACAAGGAAACACACATGTCCAGTGTGGTGTTTCATCCACTGGGTGTAGCTATTGTCTCTGATTTATAGAAGCTGACCAGTTCGATCTGGTGGTTTTCTGACTTCCCGCTCCTGTAGATGCTTTTCACACAGTTTAATTTAAAGGTGTGAATCAGTTAATGAATAAACTGTGTCTCACCTGCATGTTTTTTTCTGATTTTTCCAGCCCTCGGTACAGGAGGCTACGCTGGACAAGTCCAGGGGGCGTATGGTAAGAGATTACACTGTATGTTCCTCTGGGTGCACTGACACTTTTACGAATAAACCCGCGGAAATACTAGAAGTGTGAATGACTTCCAACAAGGCTGCACAATCCAATTTATAAAAAATGAAAATGAAACTAGTGGAAAAGATGATATGTATGAACACTAACCAGCATGTAAAGCTGTAGGCTCTGTAATAGTTCATAGTAACTTAGGAGTTGATTATATAATACAGAGCAGTATGGTTCAGATCAGAGCAAAAAATACAATATAAAAGCAAAAAATATCTGCCGACCACATTTCAGTCAAATATATTACTTTTTGAGAAAATGTATCAAGCTGGAGAGAAATAACCTCCTACAGTTCACCAATAAGAGCTCTGTATGAATATATTTTCTGGGATGTTTGTCACTGAAGCCCCTCTTGTCTTCTTTCAGGACTCGACTCAACTGGTGGCAAATTTGGTGAGCAGCGCTGACATGATGACCTCATCCTTCTGTCACACTATTAGTCAGGCTTTCTGTCGAAGTGGCTTTCCATGCATGAGTCAGTTATGAACTAGTGGATAGCACAGAGCTGGTTCACAGCATGTGAAAGGGTGAAAGGGTCATGAGTAAGTTTGTCCATCTGATTTGTTTCCGTGCAGGAGGTGGAGCTGCTCAGGTTCCTTATGGTAACGCTCCAGTGATTCCTACTGGACTGGAGGGTAAGAGCTGCATGTGTTTGCAACTTCAATTGCAACCGTAATCTAAAATACAGTACAATTATATTACAGTACGCATCATAGTAAGTAAGTTATATCAAACTTATGGTGATATGATAAGAAGTTCTACCATGACCATTGAAAATACTCTGCACACTGCCTGCACCTCATTTTTTATTTTTTGCATATCAGGACACTTTGACGTGTATCATTTATATGACCTTTGTAAGCTGACATTTTGTCACGTCAGCTTATTGATGTAGTCTTCAGTCTCAGTTTCAAGGGCCTCAAAATGCTGTACAATACAATACCAAAAATAAAATCAACACCTTAAAAGAAATAAACTCCAACAATGAAATGCAAACATCATTCTCTTTTTGTTACATCACAATCACCCATCCTGTTTACCAGCACAGTTGAATACTTAACGGATTTGTCACCTCCTAAGGTGATGGTGGCTACCCGTATCCTGCTCAGCAGCTCAACCTTGGGGCTGAGGGTGCCAAAACCGCCAACAAATATGGTGAGAATGACTGAGTGTGCGTGTGAGGAAGTAAGTGTGAGAAACTGTCTGATGGAAAAAGTACCGTTTGTCCAAAGCAGCGGGGTGTGAGGTTGAGGTTGGAACCCTCAGTCAAACAGATAATAAAAAAAAACATAACAATGCTGATTAATTAAGAACACACGCAATAAGCAAATGAGTTGTTTTGTGATCTGATATAAGACTGTGCTATGAGGCTGTGCTGTGTGTGTTTGTTTCTCTATGTGCACAATATTTCTGTCTATTATATTAACTCATCATTGTTTCCCCGATTTAAGTCCAAATATCTACATGTGTTGTGTTGTTTCAGGAGCTGCAGCAGGATATGGAGCTCAGCAAACAGGTGAATTTACATGCACTCTCTCACCAAAAGAAACATACACACACTTCCACACAATGCACAAGACCCCTACTGTGTGTTTTTAGTCACACCAGAACATCACATTGCAATTCACAGGGGTGGCTGCATGAGCATGACAGTAATACGTATTTTTAGTATCGGTATGTCTTGCATAATTGAGATTTTAATTTTTAAGTACACCCTTCAGCTGCGCACATTTCTCCAGCTACTCTTGAAGTCCAAAAATCATAACATAAATGTGTTTTGTGTATTTTGTCTGTTTTAAAAAGGTAAATTCTTTGCTTGTGTTTGACAAGGTTACGGTGCACAGCTAGGAGCAACTCAAGATGCCTTGGGTAAGCAATAAACCCCCAGACTTCCTCATTTACGATCAACTTCCACTCACTGTTTCTGGTGACCTTATTAGTCATGTCTTCTTGCATAATATTACAGTGGCTGTGAGTGTGCAGCTGTGCTACAAAATAGCTTTCGTATCTTATTATTGTGCTGTTTTGCATGCGTCTAAATATTACTGTACTTTCAAACATACACATTATTTTCCTGAGTGAAACAAATAGCTATTTTTAGAAAATGAACTCTGTACTCACAATTGTTCTTTTTACATGCTCTGAACATGTACTTTTACTTAAACTGCTGTCACGCCAAAAGTACAACTGCACACATTATGGATTATTTTTCCACTCAACAGTATGGAGCCTGCATAGTGAGTTGGCCAAGTCCAAGCCCATTTTTGCGAGGTTTAACCTAGCTGTCAAATCTCTTTTTCTTGCTGCTGCAGTTTCCTTCTGAGCACATTTCTAACATTGAACTGGTTGATCCTTTCACAGGAGACCAAGCTGGCAAATATGGCGGAGCGAACGGTGCCCTTGGAAATGGATACAAAGGTGAGAATGAAGGAAGGTTTACAATTGGTGCATGACGGTCCGGTTAAAAAATCATCATCAACCAATCAAATCCATCAGTGTTTCCTGATTCATGGTCTTTGTGTCCCCCCCTGTCCTCTTTGTCTCTGTCTTTAACCAGGCTAATTCAAATGACCTGGACTTCTTCAAGTGGATCTCTTCCATAATGTGTTCGGTGTAGTGTGTTTCTAAAGCTTTTTGTGTGTTTCACTCCATTTTGTCCTGTTGTGTTGTCTGTTTTGTCTTCTGCCTTATTCTTCTTAACCTCCTTGTCTTGTCTTTCTCTGTAAGTGGACATTTGTCTTGTTGCTCCAAAACCTGCAGTGCCCCACCAGTCTTATTCTGTCAACACTTAAAAACAAATGGTGGTGATTGATGAACATAAGTATCTGTTTTAAGTGCAAGAAATGTGCCTCAATGTTTTAAAATACATATTAAAATGATGATTTTACTGTTTTAATCCAATAAATTATGTCAAATGATGCTGAATAGGAGCTTCTGAGTAAAAACCTTTACATATTGTTTACCTGCATGCATTGTTCTGTGTAATAATGTCAGCGAAGCCTCATCCGTGCACAGGAAGTTTTACCACTTCCTTTCTCATATTGGGCAACACTGCCGAAGATAAACGCAACATGTACTCTCAAACCAAAAGTAATGAGATGAAACATCAGATACTACGAGCAGTTCAGATATTATGCTTTTATTCTTGAAAAACAAACAATATGTAAAAAACCCACACAAATTCATGATGTGATTAAAATACATAAAACACACTGGTACATGATATAAATGTTTGTATATATATTAAAATGCTACACAAAAATTGCACAATCTGCAAACATTCTTTTTATATAAAAGCATGTCAAACATAAGGTATAAATACGTTTAGAAGTAAATGGTGTATTGAATCAAATTCACATTTTGATAGCTGCAAGAACTTTTAGATGATTTACTGCATATGCTGTGAAAGACAAGTCCAGTATAATGGGTACTATATGATACAAATACACAGATACAGTATATAAAAACAATAGAAGTATCATCTCTGCTTATGCTTTTGTTCACATTTTGAATATAATTTAAACATCTTAGCAAAACATTTCAGTCATCTGGATCTTTTGCTGATGTTGATTTCTGAGAGCCTTGTTTAACAATACTCTTCTGTCAAACATGTATACAGAAACTGTAAACTGCAGACTTAAATTTACATTAAACTGAAACAAAAACTGAAAATACCAAATATTAGGAACATTTTCCATAATTGATTTGCAGCCTTTTTGTCAATACTTAAAATATTCTTCCCCAACAAACATACTTCTCATTCTTTATGATCAGTAGAGATTTAGGGATGTCAGTTATGGATCAATCAATTTGCTTCAATTAACCTCATCGATACACCTAAAGAGTAATGTTGCTATGTAATGTAAGCATCAGTAAAGCCAATCATGTTATATCACATCCCACTCTGGAGTCTCGGCAGTAAGACTCTGGTTTCTCTGTGAGCTTGTTTCATCCACAAACACACCCATCTCTAACAGGATGGCCTTTGGAATGGGATGAGCATGGCGGGACACATACAGCCTCTTCAGGCTTTGACTCATAGGCGAGGCCTTGTAGTCTGTGCATGTAGCTCCGCTCAGACTCGGAGCACATTTCACCTCCAGTTTGTAGAACAGCTGGCCATGTTGCAGGTTACAGAGATCCTCCTTGACTCCAGCAGTCAGAACTGGCTCACATTCGCCCAACAGGTCGTCGTCCCATTTGTTGTCTTCATCCCACACTTCAAATCTCACTCTATTTCCTGAAGACAAATCCTGGGTGCCCAGGTCGACAACCGTGCCCCAGTGGGGGTAGTTGTTGTTGTAAATGACAGGAGAACGCCGGACCATCATCCCGTTAAAGGACACCTTGACGTAGCCGTCTGTGGCTGTGGTGTGGTCTCCCCAAAGACCAGCAGCCCGTTGTACCGTTATGATGA
>CAKALG010044734.1:4695-25455 GCA_916700815.1 Helicolenus hilgendorfi
CGGACATATATCTGTACAACAGCTGATGTCAGATACATAAGAACATCTGGTTACTTACTTGGCATTGTAACGCCAGCCCTTTGGCAGCTTATCTTCAAAAGAAGCCCAGGTTTTGTTCTTGGTGTCCACGTAGTACTCATAAACCATGTCCTGAAAGAGTTTACATCAAAAGGTCAGAGAATGTTGACGCCTGCTAAGACCGATTCATTCAGTTTGCTGATGGAAAATGGGAGTGTACAGTATTATCTAACAGGTTTATTGTGTTCTTCTTAGGGTATAATTTGGCACAAATGGGACTAATTTTGTCATGGTATCAACATAATTTAGCCACAGCAGTTACAACCCACAGTACACTTAACACTGGCCAAGCAAGCAGACTAGTGAAGTGAGAGAGGGCTGTTTGACTGACGAGGTGTGTAAACAAATATTATGCTCTACAGAGGACCTTGATGGGGAACTGGCCCTCCATCTCCCGTAGGAAGTTGTCCATCCTCTTGCGTCCGTCCTCGTCAACGGAGGCACAGATGGACCAGATGAGGCTGAACATGAACCAGAGCTCCACCATCCTACCCAAGTTCTCTGCGTCCGAAGTATTCACCTGGAAAAAGGGAGACAATTGGGGAGGCTTTAGAAATAATGTCAGCCTCACAGTTTTGGGATTTACATGCTATTGATTTTTATCATTTTTGGCTTAATTTCAGTCACAAGTCTTAAGTCAGTTACACCACATGCCATTGCCGTTGTCCATGAGAGGTATTCAAATGTGCAGTGGAGGTTACAGATTGCACTCTATTTGTCATACCCCGTTGCTGGATGTGGCCAGGGAGTCATAGAGGCGGCAGAGAGAGGTCACTCCATTTAGCTCAGTGATGTAAATCAGCTCCTTACAGTTCTTCTTCTTAAAGTCCAGTGTGCTCTGTATGTATTTCTCAAACAAACGGTTTAAATGGGTCACTTCATCCTGTGGAGAAATGGAGCAATAGATGGAAATGGAGATGGAGCAGGAAAGGGTACCAGAAAATAAGGGGAATAAAATGGGTGTCATTCATGAAGGATTTCTTAAGTTCTGAATTATTATGAGTGAATGCCATTGTACCTTGTGTCGCTTGTCCAGCCAGGACTGAACAAAAGGTTTCCATCCCAGATCAACCTCATCGTTGTAGACCATCCCACAGCGAGACACCGTAGCTGGAGACGCCATCGCCAGGTTCTCCGTTTCAAACAGCATGGACACCTATGACAAAACAATTTAGGAAGAGTTCTTCTGTTGTGATAGTTTTACTGTCCGTGTTTTTATTGATTTGGGAGCATTAACAAGATAGATATATTGATATCATGTTAATAATACACATATGATAATATTGTGTAAATAATCCAGCGCCTCTTAAATCCCATTTTTGTACAGTTACAGGTTACAGACCCTCTCTCCATCACCCCACACTTGTATTTTGAGTGTAATTAATAAATAATGTTAGTATGTTCTCTACTCAGGAGACAGAATGCCTACATCTATTTCAAAGAAACAGCAACGTTATTGTCTTAAAACAATTACTTTTTTATCACACACATTAGTGTCAGTACGTCTTAAAAGGACAATTGTGTTTCTCAGATCATTAGTTAGTAAAGCAAATTTCATTTAAAGCTCCTTCCCTCTTTTAATCATGTAAAGCACACAAACGTGTTGGTGGTTTGTTGTCACTTTGTTCCATTTCTTACGTGAGCCAGACTGAAAGCTACCTAATCAAGCCACTCGAATGCTCCGGCTCCTTCTCAGTTTGAAGCTAGTAATCTTATGCTGCCTTTGTGCTGCGGCATGTACTAGACTGATGTTAGTAGTAACACATGTGCTTTTCCTGCTATGAAAAGAAGTGAAAATGTCTGCTGTGAAAAATGCCGTTGCGTCTGGTTGCTGGTTCTGTTCTCACCTGTTCAGGCATGGAGATTCTCTCTCCGTTGATGAGCGTCAGCACCTTGTTGTCATCCATAACAGAGTTCATACTCTCAATCCACAGTGTGTCAACGGGCCCGTCAAACACGATCCACTTCTCATCTGCTTTCTCATCTGCAGGGAGAGGAGATGCAGTGTGATAGAAAACGTGAATCAGAAGTCCCTATACTCCATGTAGTATGAACAGTGATGTGTGTGTTTTAGTGTCAGCACCTGCGCAGGCTGATCTCATGAGGGAAGACATCACTCCGTCACTCCACTCATTGGTGGAGAGGTCATTCTCTCCATACAGCTCTCCTAGACTGATTGCTTTGGGGTTCAGAGGATAATCCTGTTGTACCACAGGAAAGAGAAGATGATAAACAAAAAGTGCGTTATATTGGCATATCATTTTTACAGCTTAAAATGATGAGAATACATTAGAACTGTAGCTTTTCTGCCAATTGTATAGCTTTTATACCCCTAATTTGATTAGTATAAGGAGTTCACAAACCCATAAATTGATCTCAGTAACATTTGACTCCTTATGTACTACTTAGTGTATGAAAACACACAAGTGAGGTGATGTTACTAGTCGCTGTCATATTAGTTTATCAAAGCATAAATATGTCGTTAGAGTGTGTACTGTCCCTTTGGTAACAGGAGAATGAGCAGGTTCGATTTTCTTAATCATCTTATATGTGAGTTTCACAAATGTATTGGTGTTCAGTATATAACTTTATTGCCGTACTCTGCTTCCAGCTCTACCCAGTGAAATCCTAGAAATCTGGGTAAGAGAGGAAGGAAGCCAATATTTGACATGTCTTGATGTCGCAGTTTCAACATGTTTCTCGTGTGTTTGCATGAACATGTGGGTGGAACAAAATCAGTAATAAAAATGTACAGTATCTTCGTGGAGACAGGCAATAGAGAAGAACAGAGAGAGATGGATAATGAGAACCAGGGAGAGGTGAGGCTGGCATGAGGAGAGACACCAGAAATAGATATGCAAACAGCACTGAGAAAAAAGAGAGAGCAAGATAGGGAGAAATAAGTAGGAAGAAAGCAAGATGAAAAATAATAAGTAAGGGCAGAGAGAGTAGTAAGACGAAAACATGACTGTGATTCTGACTGGCTGTTTTACTTTGTTAAAGGAGCTTTATTAGCTAATAAACTACAGTGTGTCTTTTCCATTCGCACCCACCTGGACCAGCTGGAAGCCAGGCACTCCTTTCTGGTGCAGGGAAGTGAGGGCAATCTGCAGAGTTCTCCAGGTAACACTCTTACCGCTGCCTGTCCTGCCCACCAGCATGGAGGCGTGTCGAGAGTTTTTGGTCTCGTAGAGTTGGATGACTTTGGTCATGGAAAAAGGAGTCACCTGATAACCGCTCTGATGAAGCGCCATCTCTATAGCCTCCTTCAACTGCAACAGTATGACAGAAAAAAGATCGATAGTGATTGTGATGATTGGGGATCAAAGAAGTAGGGACACAGTCATACAGTCAGCGCAAACAACACTAGTTCTCTGCAGGTGCTGACTTACCTTGCCAGAGTCTATAACGGGGGTTTCCACAGCAGGGAACAAGTCCTGGGTGATCCCATTGAACAGCGGCACATCAGTAGATGTCAGCTTAGCAATGTTCATGTCCTTCATAGCCATTAGCAGGATCTGAGGACAGCGATACAGATTCACTCACAGTTACATTTCCTATTGACAAGGTTAGTTCATTTGAAAGGGAAGGACAGTTAGTTTAGTTGAATTTATAGCTGCTGGTTTCCTATGATTTGACATTGTAGTTAGACAGAATGCAGTCATAGCAACTACCTACTATTCCCATGTACAGTCTTTTTAGTAATTCCCTCTTTGTGTTTCCAGTGTTTCCTTGTTGATCTGCAGTGTACATCTGAAGTGTGTGAGAGAGAGACTACCTACTTCTTCATCAGGAATGTTGGGGCAAAGGCGCCGCCTCTTTCCAGCATAGCGAAGCAAGGAGGTGAGAGCACGCAGGCCAAAATCATAGTGGTCCTGTTTCGACAGCTGCTGCACTGCCAGGGAGTACAGGGTGAACACCTTCTTAGCCAGGAGCTGTGAGGACAAAGACAGAGACATAGAGTAACAGTAAGACAGAGACAGAAAAGGAAGATATAAAAAGAGGAGGATAGAGGGAGAGGGGTACATTTGCAGTACAAAACAGAGGTGAGCAAGGATGACTTAGCAGGGCAGTGTGCCAGTAAAGCATGAACATAAATCCATCACTTTCCATTCCCTGCTTCAGCAGACATCAAAGACACGTACCAAATCATACACCTGTTCAACCATACAGCCAGCTTGCATTGCAGCAAAAGAGAGCATGGCAAGACAACCATTCAGTGTAGTATATGTGTGTGTGGGCAGCAGTGTTGGATTTTTCTGAAGGAGCAAAATAGGTGTTCATGGTGTTCAAGAGCACATGTTAAACACACGTTAGGAAGTATACATACTACCATCTCCCTTTCTCATCACTACAATAGCAAGCAAATAGCACACTATTGCACAACAACTCTGTCATCCCCCTTACAATAAACACACACACAGATAGTGGAGTGAAGCTGTTAGAGCTCCCTGGTGAGTCGGCAGTAATTCAGCCTCAGCTCTGGTCCAATGCAATCATGTGTCTGTGGTAATCATCACTCTTACACACATACATACCTCTACACACACACACACACGCAATGATGCTCTCACACCATGGCCCTACACCAATCCCTACATTGACACTGATCCCAGACCAGCGCTTACCGCTTAAAGGAGCTTGAAATCATCAATTTACATGGCACGTACAGCGCATTAACAAAAACTCTAAGTCTGTAGCTTTGATGAAAAGGCATGCGGTGCATTTCTAATTGAATGCATCAGATTGATTTGATGATATTGCATCTCTATCAGCGGGGAAGAACTCAATCTCATCTGCTGATTGCCTGAGCTCTTCACATAAAAGAAGCGGGAGTATTTCATTACGGCTGTGATAATTCAACGAGATATACTTTAGAAATCAGCGCGTATTCAGAGCTGTGTACGGGGTAAAAATAGCACAGAATTCATTAAACAGATACATCCACTATACACTATACTGGACTGTTTTCTTCTTTAATCTGTTCCACTTAACTACTTTTTAAAATTTCCTTGAGTGGTAGTACCTTGCAGTTGTTGAAGCCCTCTCCAAACAGTATGATCTCAGCGATTAGAGTAGAGTCTGGCACCACCATGGAGATAGGTCTGAACATGGACTTGAGGTTGTCTGGAAGCTCAGTACGACCAGCGTAACCTAGGAAAAAGTACAAATGCAGAGAAAAGATTAGAATTATAAACACTGAAAGGGCATTTATGACAGAAAAATAATATCAAAACATCCTCTGAAAATATCTCAAACTACTTCTGCAACATAATCCGCATAAAATGCAGTGTATGCATTTGCACATTTGCTTTGACCTACCAGGATTCATGGTGATGAAGATGCCACATGACCAGACCAGACGTATGTACTGTCCGTCGAAATAGAACTTGGTTTGTCCAGCCGAGAGGGCGGACAGGATGGAGAGGATCTGCTGGGACACTACCGACAACACCTCGATGTTGATTCGGTTGAACTCATCGAAGCACCCCCATGCTCCGGTCTGTTCAGGGGAGACACAATGAAATACATACAAATTGTTGTTATGTGTTGTCGTCAACGTCATCGTCATCGTCATCCCTTAGCTCTTTCCTACCTGTGCCAGGCCAGAGTACATGCGTCCCATGGATTTGTAGTCTAGTCCTTCGGAGCAGTTCACTACGATGACGTACATGCCTAGAGCTTTGCCTAAGTCCTTCACTGTCTCCGTCTTCCCAGTACCAGCTGGGCCTTTAGGGGAGCCCCCCCGATGGAGATACAGTGCTGTGGTCAGGGTCATGTAACACCTGGACAGAGTCAAACATTTACAGACAGACATTTACTCTGCAGAGAATCATTGTAAGAAAAAATAATAATTATAAGCAAATGTGATCAGAATATTTTTTGGTATTAAAGCTGTGTTAAACAAATTAAATAAACATAAACTGAAGTGTTTAAGTATGTGAAATAAGTATGTGAGGTGGTCTCTAATGTGAACAAATAAATGCTATATTGCAATCAGTAATCTATCCACTGTAACAACCATTAACATAATAATTGGCACTAATCCTTTTATCTGTGACTGCACAAAGAGCTAAGGTGTAATATAGTGATTATACTACAGTAACAATGCTAATGGTAGCATCTGCCTGCTCTTATCTAATTCACTTTACATTTAATTACACTAGATACTGATCTCAGTACAAAAATGTCCTCAGTTTCCAGAATTGGGGAGTTATTCAGTTGTCTAAAACTCAATATGGATGTCAAAAATACTATTAAATACATTGATTGATTACTAATGAATAAACAGGTGACAGATTTATTGATGTGTGCATTTGTTGGTCAATTGCAACTAATTGACTGACTGAATGATTGATTGCTACCTGTCAGTAAGTGGAGTGATGACGAGTCGTCCAGAGTTGCCCAGGTACTCGTAGCCGTACTTGAAATGTGTGTTGGTCTGTCGGATTACGCAGTCATCCACATCCTATTGGGAGAACAAACGAAACAGAAAATGGACATACTGTCTCCTGCCTGTTGTTCTCACCTGCATCTCTCAGAACATACCTTCTCCCAGTATAGTCGCAGCTGGCTGAGCCATTCGAAGGCATTGACGTCACAGCAGCCTGCCTTGGCCAGCTTATCAATGACATCCCGAGCATGAACCTCCACTGTGACCAGCGCTACGATCTTCAGGCGTAGGACTTTGGACAGGTTTCCACGGATGATCTCTGAGTAGCACTGAAGCATTGAGACCTGAGGAACAAAGACAGTTATAGCAAAGGCTCAAGAGTTTATGGGAGCCTTTTAATTCTTCACATCATTATGTTGGCTATCCATCGCGCTGAAAAGGCTGATAACCCTGATTTAATTCAATCGTAGGCTGCACAAAATGTTCACAATACATAAAACTCTGAAACGCCTTGCTTTTAGTCCTGCCTTTACTTCTGTAACGTGGTGATGTCACCAAGTAACACATTTGCATAACGTCTAGTTTGTCATGCCCTCAAATAAAGCTAGTTAGAGCGGAGCTGGAGCGGAGTCCGAAGAGTTTGGTTCAGTTGACCAATCAGAACAGTGGGCCAGCTGACCAATCAGAGCAGACTGGGCTTTTTGGGTGGGCGGGACAGGAGCTCAAACAGAGCGTTTCAGACACAGGGTGAAAAGAGGTGCTGCAGCACAGCCGGTATGAGAAAAATAAAGTGCTTTTTGAACATTAAAGCATGCAAACATGTTCTAGTAGAAACCCAAAATGCAAGTGTGCACCTGAAAATAAGCACAATAGGTCCTCTTTAAGATCATCATACTGGGTACAGAGCTTTCAGCTTACTGTATGGAAACATACTAAGTTAAAAAAAACATCACAGTGACTTCACTCAAAAATATGCAAGTTTAGTTAAGCAACAAAAAAGTCAACCTGTTTCTTCTTCATGGACTTAAGGGCGGACTTATCAGCTCTCTCCTTGCCGGTATTGAGAGATTTAGTGACATCAGTGGTCCATTTGATCTGACTGGCGGTGATCAGCATCTAAAATAGGAAGAATACATAGGTATCTTTGTTTTAATTTTGTGTTTTACCCAATGACAAAACCACGATGGGCAGTCAAAGAGGGAAACGACTAAGACAAATGTACCTGTCCTGGCCAATCTTTGACCCATTTGTCTCTCTGTCCTGTCTTCCTCAGAGCTATAAGGCAGCTGCTCAGACAGTCCTTTAGTGTGATACGCATGATCTCCTCAATATCACACAGCCAAACCTACAAACACACAAAACAAAAATGGTGCTCACACTCTCCACCACAACTCTGTATATTGTATATTGATCATGATCATAATCATTGCTGCTGTACCTCCACAGGTTTTTCCAGATGCACTCTGTAGACGAACTCAATAAACTCCCCATCAGCAGAGAACATCCCAGTGGCTTCTTGTTCATGTTTATTGGCCTATAGAAGACATATAAACACAGTGACAGCTCTCTGTATGTACTGGTCCGATTCTGTATAAACAGTGTTTTTTGTGGTCCAAGTTTTAAGGCCACTTCATCCTGGAAATGTGCCTTGCTGAAACAGGGCAATATATGGAACAAAATGTAACCTAACTGATGTAGGCTTCAGGTGCTTTTGCAGATAAATACTCCCATTTAAGGTTTTGAAAAACTAAGAAATATCAGTCACTTAGGTTCAGTTTGATATGGCCAAAATATTCTATCATGATACAGGTCATTTCAAATCTCGATAACAATATATATTACGATATAGCATGTTTTTTAGTAATTCAATACATAAATTAACCGTATGAAATAACCACATGGTAAAGCCTATTTTGTATACTCCTGTGTAAATACTTGACAAATGACAAAAGTACTGTCTATTTCCTCATTTTAAGAACTTGAGTGCAAAATGAATATAAGTTTTAAGTGAAATTATAGAGAAAAAAATGATAGAAAATTGTCATATTGCCTAGCCCTAGTTTGAAAAGGTATTTCCCCAGCACATAATGGGGTTTGATATCATTAAATCAGGTCAGGTGTACCAGTGGAGAGCACACCTTATTGAGTCTTGTTTGAGGACATGGAAAAGTTAAAAAAAAGGGATGTAACAAATGATCCTGCTTTGGAAAAAAAGTGGAATCATCTTATCTTAGCAATGTGCCTACTTGGGCTGTCTGGTCAAATTCTGATCTGATATTTCCTTTGTAAGTATTTTTAATTCATATTTCTTACTAATGCAAAGGGCATACTTAGCCTACAAACCACATTGACACTATTAACGCATTTCAAATATGCTTGACAACTGAAAAAATTCCATAAACACAAAAATATAGCTTGCATAACAGCTTTCTTATATTTTGTGTCCCCATTAAGTAGAGGAGTACACGACTGAATCTGTTGCAGCAAATAACTTCAGGTGAAGAAACATCAGCCATGTAAATGTGTAATGTTCTATACTAAATGGCCTTAAATGACTCTTTGGCAGTAGTAGTGCAGCACTGGCCACTGAGAGTGTATTTGTATTTTTGTGTTCCTTGCCTTTTCCATGCGCAGGCTCTGGATGTTGTCGAAACACTTCTTCAGGTGGGGCTGCATGGCTTCTGGGTTCTGCGACTGCCCGAGGATCTCCAGCACGTCATCGTTCGACAGGAAGTAAAATCTGGGGAAGACCTGCCGCTTGGTCTCCAGGTACATGTCAAGGGCCTTCTGGATCTCCTCAAGCTTGGCACTCATCTCCGACAGCTTCTCCATCAAGCCTGAAAGACGGAAGACAGGCTGTTTGAATGGCACGAAGAAGTCTCTTTGGGCCAGCGTCATCATCACGTGTTTGTTTCTTAACACGCTAAACTTCCGCTACTTCCCGACTATTCTTTAATTAAATGTTTGTTTGCAAATTCACATTATCTTCACTCAAAATGTCAGGTAAATATCACATCTCACATGAAGGATATGGATTAAACATGAGCCATATTTCAAAACAGCTTCAAATACAAGAGGAAAAAGATCTCTCGACATTAAACAACACAAGTTTAAAACTTATATAGCCGCCTTGAATTTGCAGAATTTGATTCAAGTCATATTGTTTATTTCTACACCATGAGGACACAGAGAAATTCAGTGTGACTCCATGAACGGTTTTGATAAAAGCAGTAAAGAAACATGAAGCATGCCGTCATACCGGTGTGGTGTGTTCCTTCCAAGGCGTTGTTATGCTTGTGGAGTCGCTCCATGACGGTCTTCCAACTAGAACTGACTTCTAAAAAGTCTTTGCACTCTTGAGGCAGCTGCTGCCTGATGTCCTTTCCTTGGAAAATATTCTAGCGGGGTGAAAGAAATGAAAAATGGAGAATGACAGAGAGAGACTGCGGTACGGTAGTTGAAAGAGGTAAATTGTTGTTTTGTTGTTTTATGATGTCGTGTCTACACAGGAGACATTTCAGGCTTTTCAGTCGTCCGTCTCATACGTGTCTGATGATCATATATGCTCCTGCTTTAAATCAATGCAATGCAAACCATGAAGCAACAAATACCCATGTTTAGTAATGAATCCTACGACTTGGTACGGTACGTGAGTGTGTTTCCCGTACCTCCAGATAAATCCACTGACGTTGCACAGTGACGATCATCTCGATGACTTCCATCACGTGTGATAGGTGCCGTTCCCAGGAGTCCACTTCCTGATCAAAGGCTTTGACAAACCGAGAAGCCTTCATCGTGGACAGAATAACCATGGCGTCCTCCAGGGCCTGGAAAACATCCTCTGTGCCCCTGGATGTAGAAGACATGGAGAATTAAACTGCTGACGACTGCTTTTCAAACAGATTCCAATCATGATGCATTTTCACAGCGAGGAAAGTATACACAACGGATGACGGTATTAAATTGCACTGAGCTGTGGGATCTAGTTATGCATGTAAATAAGACACAATGAAGACACAAATCTATGTTATATGTTGGAGTGAGTTCAGCCTGGGTTACATAACTTCTTGAACCCTCCACCCATCCCTGCCTTCAAGGCTTGCCTCCTCACCTCAGCCGATAGTGACCTCCATCTTTGTAAGGTTCGATGTCCAGGAATGTTGACTCCCATGTCTTGGTAATGCCCTCCAGACCCTTGATTATAAAACACAGAGAGTAATGTTAACAGACAGAACATTTATGTTCTTTTCCTTTTCCACAAGCTTAATGATACATTGTCGTGATTAGATTATCAATGACAGGAAACCATAAATCGTAGCTTGAGTTCTAACGCTTGGATATATCGGAGATGGAGAACCTTTTAATGTAATAACAACATCTCTTTTTTCACTCTACACAGTATGACTTGTCTTGTATTTTTTATAAGAATTCTTTTGTACTCTTGTGCTTCTTTTCATGTTATTCTACATTTCCATTTTTTTCTCTCTTTTTCTAATTCACTAGGAAGTATATATAAGAACTAATACGGCAATATGCTGCATTTACAAACATGTCTATAAAGTAAAAGGAGGTACGATTTAAACATGTCTATAAAGTAAAAGGAGGTACGACTAAACACCACTAAGGAGGAAGCATTTTTCTGAAACCTTATGGAGGATTTCAATTAAAGAATCTGACAGGCTGACAGCTTTCTGAGAAAGCCAATCTGGTTTGCGAGTGCAAACTGAATGAACAAAGTTGCACTGTGCTTCTATGTGCATAAAACTGGCTCTTAAACTACACTGATGTAACGTCTGTGAATGCTGAGGAGTAAAGTAAGGAAGTGGAGAGGAGCTAGGGGCAAGACTGATGTTGACAGAGGTTGAGAGGGAGACACTTCTGCTCCAGGAGCTGGCAGTACTACCCAAACAGCAGGCCTGAAGACGGCTACACCCCAACTGTGCTCACAGAATGAATGGAGGCAGGAGAAGATACAAAACTGCCACTGAGTATCAGTCTAGATTAGTGGAAGAGGCTGGACCTGTTCTATGGTGAGTTCCTTGGTGGCGGCTCCAGAGATCTCACTGATCTTCTCCGTATACTCGTCAAGTCCCAGAGATATGATCTTCTCCAGGGTGAATTCCGCGCTGGTTGGGTCAAAAGAGCACTTCACCTCTTCGCAGATCTGCTTCCAGTGCCTGAAAGAAAGGTGGCATCAAAAGTACAGTATGGTTTGTCTTAGTCTCAAACTACCCAGTAGGTCAGCTGAAGAAAAAACAAGTAAAGGTGAAGGCTAACACCTCCCGGGTGACTATTACCTGAAGTCAAGTCCATTTTTTTTAATAACCCAAAATCCCAAATTTGCTTCAATGGGCTTTATAATTTGTACAACATATGACACCCTCTATATTTCGAGCATTAGAGCATTAGTCTTTAGCAAAGAGAGCTGATAACACAATACAAAAACAAGCTTCCTACATGCTAATACTTAGAGCTCTCAGAGTTAAAGTAAAACTTTCACAATACTACAACTTGATATTTATAATTTCATTTTTTACATTCATTAAACATTGCTCAACTACATTAGAACCTCACACAATGTTGGTACAGGTTTTAATAGCATCCAGGAATGCACGTCTTACTGCTGACTGACGGACATAAATGTCACCGGCACTAAAGCGAGGTTTATTGTGTGCTTACCCTAACCTTAAAAAAGTATATAAAACTAGGATATTTGTGGATTCCTTCCATGTGGATAGAGAGATATCTGTGCATGACAGATGCATCGTTCTGCACTGAGCTCTGAACGGGAGCATCATTAGCACACTGACTGACATGATAGACAGCTAGCACTGATGGAGGGTGAAACGGAGAAGGAGGAGACGGAGCAGAATCTGTGCCAACTATTACCCTCGGGCTGTGCTCTCATTCAATGCAGGTTACTTGGTTAAACTTGATATCTACTAGGGATGCACCGATGGATCGACCACCGGTCAGTCTCATATTTCTGATTTGTTTGCCAGTCAAATTAACACATTTGCCGCATGAGGATTTTATGACGCGCACACAGCAGCAAAGACAGCAACGTCACAGCCACACACACACACAACATGTCGTCGGTGTGGAAGCTCTTCAGCGTGAGTGAAGAAGACATAAAGCTCGTAATTTGTAACACCTGCGAGTCCAAAATAAGCCGGGGAGGAACAACTTTAAAAGCATTTGGAAAAACTTTGAGATCTGTTTGAGTGAGAGTGACTTGCTGTAACTTGGTGCACTTTTGAATAAATTATTATTTTGTTATCTAATAGCCAGTGTTTTATTATAAATACAATATGGGACTTAGCAACAATCCCCTGTCTAACAAACCAAGCTTGCAGATCATTCATCCCATCTGGTATTAGTCTTCTAAATGAGGACTTTAAAGCATTAGCTACTGTTTAAGGTATTTTTTATTTACGCTCCTGTCATGTCTTATACGTTGTAACTATTGCAAAACAATAGTTACAAGGTATAGTGAAATGACAAGTGTTAAATACATGTGGATTCTTTGGTTTCAGTCAATACCTGTCTCTCATGGCTGGGTTCTTCAGATCAGCAATGAGAGGGATGATCCGCTTGAATTGGTTGATCTTGCTCTTGGAGTGATCTACGATGTCCCACTCCTTATCCTGCAATCAGACACAGATCAGGACCTCACCGCTGTGTCATGTAAATGTGAGAGCGGCTGAGGGGTTTATTTTAGGGGAGCTGTGCATTTGGTGATATGAGCACCAAGTTGTGTGCATCCTGAGTGGAAGTCACAGATTTAGCTGTCACTGTAAAATGCATTTTAGGCAGAGTCTGTGGGTCTAAAGCTAAAAATACTTCTAATGATGTCCCCTAAGAGTCTGCCAACTTTGGATCCATTATAAACACATTCTGTGTTCTTTCTACTGAGACCATGTACAGCTTCTCGATTGTGCAGTACTGATTAAATGTATTGTTTTGGCATTTATGTACAATCTATATGTATGATCCGACACAGGTCATATATTATAGCTAAACAGTGACTGTCACACTGTAGCAGGATGCCAAAATCTGTAGCTATCTAATGCACTTTGTGTGGCAGAACTGACCTTTAGTTCTCTCTGAAGTTTGTTGAGTTTCTTGAACAGGTCGTGTACTTTGCTCTCCATGTTCTCCGTCCGCAGCGTAGCAAACTGACCGACCTTCCAGATGTTCCAGTTGTCATTCCAATCCTGTGTGATCTCCCAGACCTGCTTAATGTTGTCTAAATCCTGTACAAAACATACAGACACAAGCAAGCATGAACAAATAAAAGCTAAATGTGTATTGCATTACTGTTACAAGGCAAGCATTTGCAACAAAATATATACCATCAGAACATTCTGGGTTTGAATTCAGCCTGGGATGTTTGTTACATGTCAATCCCTCTCTCACATGCCCTGTCAAATCCCTAATACTAAATACTATCAAGTACTTGTAATGCTTATAAACGGCTTGCTTCATTCACACATGTTGAGACAGTTTATCACAAACACAATTACTTTCAGTAACCTTTTTCCCTCAAGACAACAGTATGTTAGGACTATGTGCCCAGTGTTGTTTCAGACCTTCTCCAGCGTCCGGACGCTTTTGGAGGGGGGATGTTCTAATTTGAAGAAGCCCAGCCCCTGTAGGATGGTGTTCTCTTCCTGTTTCAGAGCCTCCAGTTGGCTGCGATGCGCTGCTATTAGGTTTAAGGCCATCTCGGGGCTCAGTATGCTGTTAAATGGACCTGGATGTGTGCATGAAAAAAATGTAGGGAGTTACAAAACACATGAAAAAGCATACACAAACATAAACATTCATTTGTCCACACACAAAAAACACAGCAAGGAGCAAGGGAAAGATGGGAGTGCCTAAAAAACAGAAGGGAAAAGACAGAAGCCAATAGGAGTACGAAAGGCCCAGAGGAGGTGGAGAGGAGTGAGGGATGATGATGGGGCAGGAGGTTAGTCATGCTGTATCTTCCAGTCAGGGACATCCCTTTTGCCGTGGAAGGGAGCAGCTGTGTCGTCAGAAGTCCTCAGGGGCAGGAACAGATACGATCCAGACTATTGGTTCTAAAGTGGCTTCCTATAGATCAGTAATGGCTCACGGACAGATGGACAGAAGGAAACCGAGAGAGTGATAATGTATATAGGTGTGTGAAAGAGAGTGAGTGTGTTACCTGTGCTGCTGAACTCATGCAAAGTGCAGTCGATCTTCTTCTTGAATTCCTCAGAGGAGTGGATGAGGCCACTCTTAAACTTCTCCTTGTGCCTCTGCAGCGTGAAGTTGCTGTCAATCAACACCTTCTGGAACCACACCCACTCCCCATCCAGCACCTCACGCATTTCCTGCACCTGTAGGTAAACCAAAATACTCAGTGTTAGTTGTGAGTGTAGATATACAATACTAGACATGAGATACATTTATGTTTATAAACTCTACTTTGTCCTGTCTCTCTATATCAAGTGAGCAAATGGACAATATCTCTCTCTGCATACCTGCAAAATGATTGTAGCTGGTAGCCTAAGATATGACAGGTATTTTACTTGGTAGTGCATGAATAAATTACAAAAGCAATAGTATTAATGAGCGAGGTGCTTACATCCTGGTCCACTGGGACCTCATATTTGTCCAGGATAGCAAACTGTTCATGGATGACAGGAATCTGAGCCTCTGTCATGGCCAAAGCTCCCTGCAGAGTCGCCAAGAGCTTCAGGCTCTCACCGAGCTCCACCAGTGTCTGGGGAAGTTGACTCAGCCTTTAACACACGCACATGCAAACAAACACAACAAAGAGCCACACCACCGTTAGCATACTACACATTTCAAATGTTTACAGGATCAAAATCTGATTCCTTTTCCTTTCCCATCTCTTCTTCCCTTCTTCCTCCCTCAATGACTGAAAAGATTAAGAAGATCAAATCAATCAAGTACTTTTGGGGCGCACCCGTTGGTAAGAGGGACAGTTTGGGTGTTTTGAAAAGGGGTTGTATGAGGTGTATTACCTACAGTAGATGGCGATTGGCAGGAAAACGTATTATAGACACCACCTGTCTAAAATCCATTTTGCTGCTGCCCCCGTCCACAGCAGTATATTGCTTTGCTCCCGTGCTGGTACTCATGTCTGTTCCTCCAAACTAGGGGTGTGCCATCTACTGTAGATAATACACTGACTATGGATAAGTACCTCATAAAACCCCACTTCAAAACACCTGAACTATCCCTTTAAGGTACCACGGACTGCAACGTTCTTGGTTCAAATTTGGACATTGGCTTGATCTCTCTCCCTCTTTGCCCGTCATCTCTACTTTCTAATAAACATAAAAATAACCCCCAAAATAAAGTCATTTCACTTGACTCCTTACTTGTCGGCATTGTGATGCAGGGAAGCATGGAGTTCTTTAAGGCGGCTGCTCGCCATGTGACTGAGCAGCTGAGTGAAATTGGTTTGCCACTCGCTGCAGAGCTGCGCCAAGGAGGACTTGAGAGGCGAACAGTCCAGCATGACAAACCGGACGTTCAACACTGTCTCTTCCTGTTGAACCGTGTAGGCCGTTTCTGTGTACCTGGGGGTGAACGATGGACGTGACGCAAGAATGCAGAAGAGGGAGATTAGTGCTCTTCATTATGGTAAACAACACCTATTAAAGAATGTCTTATGACAAAATGAAAAAAAACTTTCACTTGGGAAATGGAAACAGTTCAAAACAAGCACAATTAGAATATATGTTTGTATTGGTTCATAGAAACTTCCTAAACAGGTCAATTGAAGAACGATGTTTAGCGTTTAATTGCACCGTGCCTGTGTATGTCTGCATCAAAAGTAGTGACTGGTGGGTTTTGTCTCTGGTAGCGTCGTATAAAGGAGTCCTGGTCATTGTCCCAGATATCCCTGTATTTGTCCCATGTCTTCAGATAGGCCAGCAGGTGGCTGGAATTGGATGTCATCCCCGCGCCAACTGCAGCCTGAATCTTACGTATCTCCTCATCTTGCTCTGACGGATCAAAGAGGACCAGGGTGACAACGGGGACAAGAGTGCAGCACAGACAGATAGACATGGTCACATGCAGTATAAATAGAGTACATACACAGCTGCTCAGTAATCACTGTCTGTAATTCCGTAACTTCCAAGGATTGTATAAATACATCAAGCCTACATTTACTCAGTAAAAAAAGATCGGATGTGCACATTGGTGCTCTTGGAAAATGTAGATTCTCCGAGGAAGAACTTGCTGAGCAAAATGAAACAACACGTTTAAAAAAAAAATATTTCTAACCTATGCTGATGTATATGGGATCCTTCTGTGACCGTTGGCAGGAGAGAACTTCAGGCAGTCGTTTAAATTCTGAGATGGTGTCGATGAGCTGAGGCATGATGTTCACAATGTGAGCGAGCTTGAAAAGCGTCGGGGAGAACTCGACCTGTCAAAACAGACACACGCGCAGATAAACAAACAAACGGACACACGCTTTTAGACATGACATCAAATCTCCAGCCAATAAATTGTGAATTGAACTGAAGTCAGGCCAATTCACATACCTGAGTGTGGGTGAGTGTTACAGCGAGTGTGCAAACGGAACAAAAGTCATAACATAACCATGCAGCAGAGCCTCAGTGCTTTCTACATCTGTGAGCACATGCCAAATCACACTTTTGCCTTCCATACACGTCACGTCACATATCCCAACATACATGGCCATATTTCAAACTATACTATATCACATGAACTGGATTATGAGGGGTTGATGGTACCTTTGGTGTGGTTTTGGGAGTCGCCTGGCGCAGTGTTACCAGGACTTTGAACAAGGGATTGGGCAATGCTTTGCCATCTCCATTGATGGCCCTGGATAGCTTCTTCATGGATTGCTTGATGTTGCTCCTAAGAGATTCCTCTAGCATGTGGTCCACCTTCTCTGTGTAGGTCACCCAGTGCTCCTGGACCTTAAACACCATGGGAAAAATGTACAATTTGAGTCGTACCTGTTATCAAATTAAAAATGTAAAAGGCTTAGTAAATCTGGCTCTCCATAAAAAAAGAAAGACATGCTACCTAATAGATAGAGCTGCAGATTACAATGTTTGCTGTCATTTTTTTGCAAGCAGCACTAGGTCCTTGAGTGAGTTTTATTGCAGACATTTTCAATTATTTTTTGAAAATTTAGTTTTTTTACTAGTTTAACCAAAGGTAGAATGAGTAGGATTTGTTGGTTGCACGCCCCCTGACCACGGTTAGGGTCAGAGTGCTCGCCAGCGGGTGAAAGCCAACCCCAGATTTACTCTCGTTTTGGAACGAGCTTTGTTTCGCCTCACTATATTTGTGTTTTTCTGCACTGTATCCGCCATTTTCGTAGCTTCCTCTTGGTTGCATGCTTACGATCTGGTACCTGGTCGCTACATTTTTATAGAGGTCGACACCCAGAAACGTCCCCAACACAGCAAAATAAGAAAATACAGGAAGAGGGCAGGGTCTCTGCAGATACAGACACCACCACACACTTCTATTGGGTCCAAAGTGACGATTGGGAGGGTTTCTTTTTGTATGAGTCTATGCATCATTTTCTAGGAAAAACCTACTCATTCTGCTTTTAATGAACTTATGTGAATCAATCCTATTTTATCCAGCGATTTTTGCACTGCTTTACACTCCAGAAAAAGAGCTGAACCACTTAACAGCTGCAAGTGAAGAATCTTGCTTCTCTACCCTCTACGCTTCTGCCTGAACCTAGCACACTTACAGTACATCACATAAAGTAAGCAGAAAAGAATAATCTTATAAAAGTGCCGGACCATTTCTGATGCAATGCTATCAATACTGAATGAAAGCCTAAGCACATACCTCAGGTCCATCATTAGAGAAGGAGTTATAGGCACGGGTCATAATATCAGCAATATTGCGATGTGCTGTGCGCAGTATTCCGAGACAGCTCTGCTGGTGAGTCCTCTGGTCATCCTCGAACTCCAGGTTCCTAAGAATTGCAACAGGAGAAACACCCAAGATGCATTCAACAAAGGAAACCAATGTGCATCACTTGGAACTGAGGTGAAATTAAGAAGCAACCCATGTGCAGGGCTTCAGACAATGCCAAGAAGTAGAATGACAATTACCTCTACATCTGAACGGAAAGGAGATTTCAATAAATTTATCCACAACTATTTTGATAATCAATTTATCAGTTTGAGTTATTTTTTTAAGAAAATAAAGTCAGAATTTGATAATTCCAGCTTCTTAAATGTGACTATTTCCTGGTTTCTTTACTCTTCTATGACAGTTAACTGAATATCTTTGAGTTGTGGACAAAAAACAAGACATTTGAGGACGTCGTCTTGGGCTTTAAGAAACAATGATCGACATTTTTCACCATTTTCTGACATTTTATAGACCAAACAACTAATCCCTTATCGAGAAAATAATCGTTAGTTGCAGCCATATTTCAAAGAATGACAGCGTAGACAAAACCCACATGACTCCACTGAGTACAATATATTATAAATGATTAAGAAGAATACATTGAAGGGGTGTGATGTAAAAAATCAATTGAAAAAACAACTCCACCCACTGTTTACTCTACTTAATTAATGTGCATTTTAATACAAACAACATGACTTGTATGAACCATGTCATAAGAAGTGACTTATAACATGATAAATACCATCTGCACACTTTATATTCTGTATTTTATGTATTTACTATATTAGGCATCCTATGCAATGAGGAGGTAATCACATATCTGGTGTTACCTGTACACAGTTTTCCCATCCAATTTAACCAGCAATGTTTCACTGATTTGGCGACAGAGGTTGGAGATGGATAGATTGGATACTTTGTGTGCATCAACTACCAACTGGACCTGGAGTGAAATGAAGAGGAGAGAAGAGGAGAGGAGCTCCTCAGTGACTACAGTCCAATGTGGTTAGCTTACTGAACTAAGAACAGGTTCCAGATCTGCTGAGGACACTTTTGTCCTGTTCTCTTGAACATACACTGTCTGATGAACTCAGATCTGTCAAAACTGTGTCAAAAGTAAACTGAAACAACTTGTGCCAACCAAATTTTCCCAGCCAGTCAGGACATTTAACCCACACTTTAATCCAAACTCTCCCACTTTTCTGACCTATAAGCCACCAGTCTGAATCTCAAAAGAATAATACAGTACCAAATACAGTAACAATAAAACTGTACACGTGCATATCAGTTAGGGGTGAACTTTGTGTTACAACCTTGTTGACATGCAGGAGACAGTCACGGATGTAGACGTTGGCAGTCAGTTTAGAAATCCACAGGATCCTGGTGAGCCCAGGCTGAATCTTCTTATCCAGGACACTAATTTTCTCCCCAAACAGACCCAACTCGTCAGGAGACAGCATTCCAATGACCCTGATATAAACACACACACACACACAGACACACACACACACACACACACACACACACACACACACACACACACACACAC
Source organism: Helicolenus hilgendorfi (assembly GCA_916700815.1). Lineage (NCBI taxonomy): Eukaryota > Metazoa > Chordata > Actinopteri > Perciformes > Sebastidae > Helicolenus > Helicolenus hilgendorfi. The sequence goes on from CAKALG010044734.1 coordinate 24,636, forward strand.
ACACAGGTGAGAAGGGTAAATAACAGTGTGTTTTGTTTATTGGGTGAGTACTACTGGAGTGGACAAATTATCTAAAAGCCAGAAAACGGTTGAGAGTTTGTCTGAGTTTGGCAGTGTGTGTGTTGAATCTGTTGATTTGTAAAACAAAAAAAAAAAACACCTTACATAAACATACATCAGGCCCCTGATATCAGAAATTATATTATGTGCATGCATGCACACTTCTGTGTGAATGTGTGTGTGTGTGTGTCAGACCTGTTATAGTCCCTGATCAGCAGCAGTGCTCTCTCCCTCAGGCCTCTCAGCTCCTCCCTGTCCTGGTTAATGTCAGCTGCACTCTGGGGGATCTCAAAATTGAGTCGTTCCCAGTAGTGGACCTCAGAAAACAGGTTCAACAGGTTGCTGGACAAGAAAACGCATAAAAAACACAAAATAAATAATGAGCACATGTATGTGTAGACACATTTGTGTAGAATTGTTTAGTTTCTACATGAATATATTGTGTAAGAGCATATCTCTGTATCCAACTGATGGTGAGAGTGGATTTATACCTCCTGTGTGGGCATGCATACAAAATGAATACACAGTATTGGTGTGGGTTTGTGTGTGCCACAAGTACGCACACACAAGTGTGAATGTATACTTTAGTGTGAACGCCTTGCGTCTCTTGTGTGCTTGTGTCACCCACTTGTCAAAGTTGATGTCAAGCTTGCCCGTCTTGTCCTTGGAGCGCACCATGAGCGGCTGCTCCAGTCTCTTGATGTACTGTGCGTCCAGGTTCTGGCTCCACTCGCTGAAGTTCTTCCTCACCACCTCATCC
>CAKALG010044735.1:0-29204 GCA_916700815.1 Helicolenus hilgendorfi
AATCATCTCTAATCACCCAGGCAGACATGTTTCAGCGCAGGAGATTACACTGAAGTAATGCAGTTTTATTCTGTCCCCATAGAGACACAGTGCAGCGTGTCATACTCTGAAAACCACACCCACTGGAGGGGAAACAAGTGGCGCCACAATATTAAAAAAAAGCGCTAAAATGCTGAACAAAAAAGTGAATTAAAAACATCAGATTTCAGCATGTCAAAGGATTATTATGTCTACCCAGGCTGCTGTTGATAACTAAAATGATGCATGATGATTAAGATGATGAAGCGAGCTGTTAGCAAGCTACCGCAGTTAGTGAACGCAGTGGTTCTCAAACTTTTTGAGCCCCCAGAATAATCAGGTTGGTGTTCGCGAACTAGCCCCTGAGGCAAATTATATCACTGGTACAGGCAATGTAATGTAAAAAAAACATTCCCCAGTGTGTTTTTGTTTCAATATGTTATTTTATTTTTTTCTCCACAACCATCTGGCGACCACTAGAAATTATCTGGCGACCCCCTTGGGGGTCCCAATCTCTAGGTTGAGAACCACTGAGCTAATGCACTTGCAAACATAATATTGCATGGCTTTCTGATTTTGTGTTTCTATAATGCTTTAGCTTAACTTACAGAAAATTACAGAAAATTAGCCTAAAACCGACATTAGGACAATATCGGCATGAGCGTCTTCTTAATGACTCAGTTTTTTGGTTCGGCAGCTTATAAAAACTTCTGGGTTCTTTGTGTTTGTAGTGCATCCCACCACACAGCAGCAACTGACAAGGAGGCACCTTCATGCAATACAAAGTCAATGGAGAGTGATGAATTGTTTTACACTCCGGTGTGGGCGCTCGGTCTCTACTGTCTACTTAAAGTTGCTTAATTAATCAATAAGATGAATAATTAATAAATGAGGTACAAATGAGGTATAAATGAGCAACATTAGCATTCACCGGCGTCACGTTTGGGGCCACCTGGCGAATATTAACATTTGTCTTTCTTTTGCTCTGTTTTGGTCTCCACCATCTCCTGAGAGAAACATGTGGCTCATGTGACGCCACTCCCCTCCCCCTCTGTCCTGGAGGCTGGCTGACATGGGAGGCTCATTAGCTTGATTGAGCTCATCTGGGCCCTCCAGGCTATAAAAGCTGCTCCATGTGCTCCCTGTCTCTCTACAGCAGACATCCACCCTGCATGGTTGCTTTTGGGTTCTTCACCTTCAACACCTCCGCAGTACACTTTACACTCATGCATGGTTTTCATTACTTGTTGAGTTGTTGATCTACACACTCTATCGTTTGTTTTGTGTTAACTGTACTTTAATTTGTACCTTATGTGGACTCCCTCCTGGTCACACTGAGCCAGTCTGTGACACTCATTAGTCACTGAATGCTCCCCTATGTTCACCAGCTAGTCGTTGACTTTGTCTGTTTGCTGTAGTGCTGGGCAGGTAGTATGCAGTAGGGTTTTTTAGAGCTTTTTTTGCTGAAACAGTGGCCTGCTACAGCTGTACACAATGCTGTTTACCACAATAAAGTAGGTTAAAAAACCAAAACAATGAGCTGAAAGAAGCTGAAATGCCGTGTAGAGGTGAGGGTGTTCTGTGGGTTCAGCGCTTTAAGCGACACATTTATTACACATAATGGTGGCTACTGGCAGCAAATTGATCTGAATTGTTCTGACATGTGCTCTAAAAAACAATATACAAAGTTACCAATACTTTATATAATGCCGTTTATTTTACCAACATAATCTGTGTCCGTCACTTTCAATAAGTTTGATCTCCAAATGAAACACATACATCACACAATGTTACTCGAAACACAGTCAAAAACAGTTTGCTTCCTTCCCAATCAGCCGCACCTGTGACAACTGCCATGTGGCGAGGCCTACGCCCGCACCAAACACCCCGTATAGTGCTTGGAGGCATATTGCACTTAACAAAAATAATGCCATGGCTCCTACAAGTAATCTTTTTTTCAATTATTAATATAGAAATATTGATTAGAGCAGCTTTAAAACCTTTGCTTGCATGAATCTGTCAGGCATGCAATGTTTTCCTTTTCCCAGTTTAATACTGCAGGTGATTAATAGTAACTTTGTTTTCAGCAGTTAAAACAATAAGCCTGACTATTAGATTTCAACTGAATCAAAAACCCATATTTTACAAAGCCATGCGGCTCATTGGATCTCACTATACTTTACTTGTGCTGCTATTGATTTATTCAATAAGTGCTAACAAGTGAGAGGATATACATATTGTGGCATTTCATCCATTTCAATTTAACTGGCTTTTGACAGTGACGGATGAGGCTCCAAGAGGAAGCCTATAAATCAGATTTAACGGTGAAAATTGGTATTGACTGTATTATTTGCACTCTATTTGCTTTTAGCTTTTAGTAACTTCTCAGTGAAGTTAAATCTGTCTGCCTCTGCGGAAAGTGTGTGGCTATTATTCCTCTTTTGAAGCAGGGATCAGATGCCACTGAATCACTGATCATGGTCATGATTTACTTAAGGAGTCGTGCTGAATAAACTTGAAGGTAAACCTTGAATCTTTTCAAATTGGAGTTTCTTGGATTGGAATATTTTTTTCTTTACTACTACTCTACAGAGCTGTTTTTCTGTCTACACATTGATGACATCTGATCAATAGATCTGAACTGAAATTAATGAATAAACAAAGCAAAGCCAGGAAACCTATTCTGAAGAGCACACCTCAGAGAGTGATTCAGTCTGTGCTTGTCACACACACGCTACATTAGGTTAGACAGGACACATATTTATGGTCCATTTTGATGTGACAACAATAGTCTGCCCTCTGTCTGCCCACTGACAACAGCCACCGACCCCTGACACCACTGGCCGGAGGAATTTTAGACCACTTTTGTCTAAATGGGTAGAAAAGGCTGCAGTCCATGAACTCACATCGCAGACACACTCCAACAATGTCTAATCACTACAATCTGGATCTCGACTCTGCCCCTCCACTCCAGCGGCAACGCTGCCGAGAAAGACATCTTGTTAGCACTGAAGCGAAGCTCTATTTCTATTCTTGTCCTCCTGCACACGGCGCTGCATTTGATACCAGATCCTCCCGAACACACCAATAGATCACGAAGGCCTCCACAGAAGAAGATTATCCCGTTTCTGTTCTTCCTCTGGATTTAGATCTCTCTGAAAGATTTCAGTTTGTCTAAGTAAACACAAAGAGCCCTGCTGCACAGCATATCTATTAAAGATTTGGGGTTTTGTGAAGATTATAGACATCAGAGTTGTGGTGTCATCTGTTTTTTTGGATTCACATGGATCTCAGACACATGTGACTGTCACCTTCAAGAGTGTGCTATTCTGATCGCAGATAAGATTGAGGACATGACGGCTTCTCTGCACTTGTCTCACACAATCTGTCAATCAACCTGTCTGTCTCTGTCTCTCTTATTCACCGTCTCTGGGTGGAAAATATTTCATTTGTATCAAGTTCTTGAGTACAAGTTGGAGGTACTTGAGTATTTCCATTTTGTGCTATTTCACACTTTATTTCAGAGGGAAATATTGCAGTTTTTACTTCACCACAGCCACATTTATTTAATTTTCAGTAATATTTGCATGTATTTGGTGTGTCATTTTGAAAACATCTAGACTGTACCGCATAAATAGGCAACGCTCAGTGCTAGTGATGTAGAATAAAAAGCGAGAAAGGCCGCTTGTGGTAGGTGGATGGGTCCAACAAACACAAGACTTTTCATTTCACCAGTCTTTTAGTTTTAGTCAGTGACGTGTTTTCTGTATTTATTACTGTAGTTTTGTTACGTGGCGTACAAATGACATTTGAAAAGCCTAAAATACATGTAATGTCGTGCTCTTTTTTACGCCTTCCTGTGAGACTGTGTTGATTATTTTACATTAAAAAACACATTATCCGTTTATTTAAAAATAAGTGGTTTCCAACCTTGTTGGGTTGTGACCGTTAAACCCATCCAGACTTCAGGATAAATAAATAAATAACTGTTCAAGACAGTTCGAGATATTAATGTTTTTGTAAAATATCCAATAATTCACAAAAATACAAGTATATAAAAAAGTATATAAATTTGTGTATCAGAACTTTGTTTTTGTGATTTATCTTGTGATCCTTTGGATGGGTCCCAAACCCCTGGACTATATTAAGTAAGTAGCTCCACCTCGACAAACTACAACAGTAAAATGCTTCTTTACACATTGTTGTAGCATTAACAATCTAATAATGTCATACATGACAATACATCAAGTCTAAAATCAACCATAAACGCCAAATATTATCTGGTTCCAGCTTCTCAAATGTGAGGATTTGCTGCTTTTCTCTGTTTTATATCACTGTAAATTGTAAAAAAAACATCTTCTGGCTTGAGTTTGAAGATGTTACCTTGGTTAATGAGAACTATTTTTATGACATTTTACAAACCAAATAATTAAATGATTAAGCCAGAACTGCTAATATTCTTCAAAATCATTTTTGTTATATTGTTGAAATTCTCATTACATCCCGACAACAATCAATAAATCAAATGCAAGGCCTGAAGGGACGGACTGTCAGTGTTTCTGACTTGGCAACTTTCTCTTTATATTTAGGGACTTTTGGTGCCAGTGCTGCTACTTAATAATTTTTTTAATCTAGTGTACTATTGCTAGTTTCTTAAGATTACCAACCCTACCTTTAATTGAAATAAATAATACATAAACTTGCCCTAATAGTTTAATTACCTGTACATTATTTGGTACATTAATGTTGAACTGGAGGTTACTCGTCTATAGTTGGATGGAGAACGCAGTGCATCATGTTGAGTGACTCTGGACATTATGGGTTCATCATAACACACTGATATCTGTTGTAGAAAAATAGGAACCATCTGCATGAGGTACAGATGGTCTGAATAATCAGACACATCCTCCAGAAATCCTTTCTATCTTTCATTTGAATCCCTTTTTAAAGTAATTTTCATGTTAGCGCGTGTTTGATGTACAAAGCTCGTGCTGACCTAGATGCAAAATTAATAATTTCTGGCAAACAGCATCTGTCAAGCAGATGGAGAGCAATGATCTAATGGTATGTGCTTTAAAAGGAGAGATGCTCATTTCTATGGCCACCTGGCTCTGAACTTATCAAGGGTTTAGACACAATACAATAAGCTATAATCCTCAGCATATACTGCAGGAGAAAATCCATCAATAGCTTATTTCTGAGTGTCCTTACAGGACTCAATTACATGAGCCGTGGAAAACAGATTGCCTGACATATTGAAACTCAGAAATAGAAATTTATATCTAATAATTTTGTCATATTTACTTTTTTAACCTGTCACGGTGTAATCAAGAGACAAGATCAAGATCAAGAGTAGTCTATAACCCCTGACCAGTTATCTCTGGATTATACAGACTTTTAAAAAACAATTTTCTGTTTCACAAATTCACTAACACTACAAGTTACATTTGGTTTGAATGATGGGAAAAAAAAAGATTGCTCTTGCATTGCAGATATAGTAAATCTAGGCAGAATAATGCATAACCGTTAAGAACATATTTTTGGAGATGTGTGATCCGCACAGAGTTACTACTTACAAAGTTTGACACTTTGGGGAAATAAACTCATTCGCTGTCTTGATGAGAGTTAGATGAGACGGTTGATACCACTCTCAGCTTCATATTTGATATTGATTTTCTCATCTAACACTTGGCAAGAAAGTGAACGAACTAATTTCCCAAAATGTCAAACTAATCCTTTAAAGGGGATCTATTATGAGTGTGTGCTTTTTCCCTTTCCTTTAGTGTGTTATATAGTTTTTTGTGCATGTAAAAGGTTTGCAAAGTTACAAAGCCCAAAGTCCAGGCCAAAGGGAGTTACTCTCCCCCACAGAAACACTGTTCCTGAACTGCCTGAAACACCTCGATTGAAGGCCCGCCTTTTCTTCCGTAACATAGTGATGTCACCAAGTAACGTATTTGCATAATACTTGCCTAGCGGCTAGTTTGGCACGCCCTCCAACAAAGTTAGTCGAAGTGGAGCTGCAGCGGAGTCCGAAGAGTTTGGTTTGTTTGACCAATCATAACAGAGTGGGCCAACTGACCAATCAGAGCAGACTGGTCTTTTCCGGAGGGCGAGGCAGGAACTCAAACGGAGCGTTTCAGACAGAGGGTGAAAAGAAGTGCTGCAAAACAGCCGGTATATGAAAAGTAAAGCGTTTTTTAAACATTAAAGCATATAAACATGTTCTATTATAAACCTAAAATACAAGTATGAACCTGAATTTAAGCAAAATAGGTCCTCTTTAAAAGGTGAAGCAATGTTTGTCTTTGCTTGGCCACAACACCCACTTGGGAATCAGCAAGCAGCTAATTTGTGAGCATAAAAGAAGAGTGAACAGGTGACGGCTGATGGATCAATCAAGTCAATGATGTCAACAAGTGAAGATCCATTAGCTTAACTCTGTGGAGCACAGGGGAGGTGACGGGTGTCTCAGTGGGGGGAATCAGTGTGAGAGGGAGATTAGGTCAGATTAGTCGATGTTTTCATGCAGCTGAGCTAAGGTTTGTGCTAATTGGAAAGTGAATGCAGGTATGTCGAGAACACGTTTGTCAGCACACCACTGTGACGAGACACGTTTCTGGAAGAAAAAGGGAAGACGGGGTGCATTATGTACAGCCACGGGGTTCACACAGAGATCAGCTCATGTCAACAGGTTAGATCAAATGCCAGTGTGAAGCAGTCTTTCTTTTTTATGTCATTAATCTCTTTGTCATTCCCTTTGAACTTTAGTCAGTGGCTCCCACTGCATTACGACTACGGGTTATTGTTATAATTCCATGAGTAAAAGAGGCTCAAATTACTTAATTGTGGCCTTGATAAATGTTTTTGAATGTTGTTTCTGTTTCATAATCAGTAACCCACATTTTCCACTTCTGAAGTTGCTGATTTCACATAAACCAACCACTGAAATGTGCCTTTGAGCTCTCCTTCATTCGCAGAGGATAGTTCCAGGCACTAATAGCATAATTAGCTGCTGCTTTTGTGAAGCAGACACTAAATAACCACTAACAGCAGCCAGAAATTTAACAGAAGGCTTTCATGTTTCCAAATCGGGCTTTTAGTTTTCATTTTTGTTGACCACAGTGGAAATAAATTGTATTTGTAGATCCCTTTTATCACTGGATCCCATTTTCATTTGAAATAATGTATGAAGACAAATATCTACAAAGGTTACACAACATAAGATTAAATAGATAATTACAGTATTTTCAGCATGTTGTTTTAAAACTTTGCTTTTACTGCTATGGTATCTTTACTCTACAAAGTTACTAAATGCTGGCTTCAAAGTTTTATATGGCAGCATCGAAAGCAAAGTATCAGGAAATGTCTGGAAAAGGAAAATATCCCAAAAAGTATTAGTAAAATATCCCCCCAAAAAATCTGTAAAATATCTGAAAATTATTAGTATATATTTTTAAAAATCAGTAATATATCCAGAGTAAAAATTGGTAAAATCAGCAAAATATCCAAATTATCCATTATTAGAATAATATCAGACAAATTATTAGTAAATATCTGAAAATGATTAGTAAATATTCGAGAAAAAAAATCTATAATATATCCAGAGCAAAAATAGTTAAAATATCACAGAAAAGAAATCAATCAAATATCTAAAAGTTAGTAGGAAAATATCCTAAAATTATTAGGAAAATAGTAAATATTCAAGAAAAAAAAAAATCTCTAAAATATGCAAAACAAATCCTGTATGTAGTTGAAGACTTTCTCATTAATTACATTAAAAAGAAAGGGGTAAGTAACCAGTATTCTTTATTTTGGCCAAAAGTCAGTGATCGATCTATTTAACTGCACAAAGAACGTAGGAAATAAAATGTAATTACAATGCAGACTGCAGACTGGATGCACAGATTGATCATTACACAGAAAGCAGATTGGGACACTTTGGATGCCTCTCTGGCCCCATTTATAAACAAGGCCAGAGAGTCATTTGGGAGACCTCAAAAAAGCAAAGCTGAGCGCAGTCCGTTAACAATCATTTAATATGCTTCTCACTCTGCCATCCTCAATGAAAACAAATGACCTGAGCGGCATTAGACACCGGGGCGAGCACCTCTGATCTTGTTTTTCCTGAAAGAAGAGATGTGACAGATTTATGGATGCTGAACCTGTTTGAAATGCTAATGAACTCTGTTAGTAAAAGAAACATGAGGGGAACACCCACAGGCATTCGTACAGTATGCAAACAAAGTCAGGTGCACACACACACATGCATGCAAAGTCACGGACACAATCCTCCCAGGTACAGTATTTGTTACATGATGGATGGTCAACACTGTGTGCTCTGCAAAACTGCAGAGAGAACTCTGCTTCTGCAACAGTAAACACTGCAGCTGAGCCCGACTCATTTGGGATGTATTTGGCACAGTTGGAGGGGGTCACCCGGGGTCATGAACGAGTGCGAGGAGAATCACGTGATTGATAGCTGCGGGGTACGACAGTTTTGCAACCCAAGCACCACGCACCTTGGTATCAGACCTTGGGAGTGAAGAAAGCGCTAAACCACAAATCAAAGCTCTTGATTTACTGACCGATATCTCGTTATGACCATCACCTATACAAGCACCACCGAATGAGATGGCTCTGAGAGGGAGCTGGTCATACTCTGAGAGACGGGATGAGGAATTTGTAATTTCAGGGGACCTTGACATCCAGCCACTGCTCCTCCACACCGAGATAAACCAGATGAAATGGAACACCCCCTGGTGGAAGGAGACGACAGGGCCGACTATAGGTCTCCTCACTCCGCTGTAGTCCTGACCTGGATCAATGGCTAGATAATGGACAGATACATATTTTAAAAGATATGATGACTGTCAATCAAATCAGTCAAATATGTTTAAACTACGTCTACAAAGTCCTGATGAAGCAGAGTTTTTGAGAGGTGACAGCGGCTTTAGTGCCCTAAACTTGCATTCTTTCTAACAGCCAGCAGGGGGCGACTCCTCTGGTTGCAAAAAGAAGTCTGATTGTATAGAAGTCTATGAGAAAATGGCCCTACTTCTCACTTGATTTATTACCTCAGTGAACATTATAAACATGAGCTTATGGTCTCAATCGCTAGTTTCAAGTCTTCTTCAATACAGCATGATGTTCATTTAGTAAATGATCGTCCCATTTAGAGTCAAATAGACCATAAAGCAGGGGATGCTTTCGGGCGTGGCTACCTTGCGATTGACAGGTCGCTATCACGGCGTCGTCCAGTCTGGGAGGTGACCGTGTTTTCGTCTTACATCTTTAACCCTTTCACAGTATGTTTTCAGTTCATGAAAGATAATTATAACCTTTTTGGTTGCCTAAAAATGTCTTATTCAGCGTTTGGTTGTACTTAGCTCCACTCTCTCGTGTCACTTCTGGTTGCAAAAAACCAAGATGGTGACGGCCAAAATGCCGAATTCGAGGCTTCCAAACGGAGGTCCACAAGCCATGGTGACTACGTCCAGTTCTTATATACAGTCTATGATTGCTGAATAATAACTGACGATGTTTTATTCCTAACTTTAAATCTGATTGTTGCAGTTAATCATGAGTTTTCAAAATTAGAGAAAAATACTTTAAATCAAGTTTTCAGAGGCTTTAAGTTGAACTAAAACGACAACAAAAAAAATCCTAATTTTAGATATTCTACCTTTCATTTCCCTTTGGTACCGTTCTGTGGATGTAAAGTAACCACAGACCAAGCATGCTCTTGTGACGAATGTGGTCAAATGCAATGGAAATGGCCACATATACATGCACATTTAATAGCTTTAAATATCAACACTTTGACCTACTCCATTTCCAGTGATACAGCACTGCGGAAGGGCATCGCTGAGTGCTACAAGGCAATTAAGTCCTGTGCTGTGTGTGTGTGTGTGTGTGTGTGTGTCCATCATCCATCACCACCGCCTCCCTGTAAATGTTGCCTCTGCATAATCCTAGCAGCAATGACGATGTTCCCCTCAAAACATATTTGAAAAAATAAATTATTATAAATGTAATTTATATGCGACAGGTTTGCAAAATGATCCCGCAGTCAGTAACATGTTTATTCTCCTGTGATGTTCACGGGTGAGAGTAAGGATCTGAAATTCAAGCACATCTTAAAGGCGCAGGAACATAATTACCTTTAAACTGAATAACTGAAACAATGATATATTAAGTGTGGTGTGTTTTTTGACTGGCATCTGTTCAACATAGTGCCAGGTAGAAGGATACTGGTTTGATGCAGTTTAATCTGCTATAAAGACTGTTGCAGCTTTGTGTGATGAATGTGCTGATTGGAAATTGTCTCCACTGAGGAGGAAGATACGCAGTGAGAAAAAGATAAATTTTACCTCTCAGCGTGGAGTCACTTACTGTCAAGAGAGAATAAAAGTGAGAAGGATGAGGATTTTTCTTTTAGAATAATATATAATATATGCCTCTCATCTCACCTTGTACTTTTCACCACTTTGCAAAGTGGTACCTTGTCACCACTTTGCTAATGCTGTTCAGTCCTGCACCGTAATAAGCATGTTACACTAAAATGCCCAACTATAATAGCCAGTAGTGAAAGAGATTTTTTTCTCAAGTAAAAAGTACCAATACAGAAATGTGAAATACATTATAAAATGAGATTGAAATTACAAGTAACAGTCCAGCATTTAAAAAAAGAGTTCTGACACACAAATTTGTATTCATACAATGGACTATCGGTCTGACGACGGATAAGCCTCTGGGCGCAAGGGTCTATATTTCTGGTGTGTAGCCGGTGGATTATCCAGGTCAAGACTTCCTCTTTCGTGTGCTGCTCATTGTTTACAGTCCGATTAGCAACTTGAGATGCGAGACTGGAGTTGGATTTGAGAGACAATGTGTACGACCGGATTGTTTCACAAGTAGCCGGTTTACAAGCTAATTTTAAACTAAAGCTAAATCATCGTCAGACGATAGCCGCCTCTCGTGCTCCACACGCACTGTTTACCTGCATTCAACCAAAGCCTGCTCAAATATGATTGGTCAATACTACTCGGATTACAAACGGAAACCAGGACGCTTCTGCTACCAAAATCTTGTCCCGCTGCCTCCAGATTCATTCATATGAATGTAGAATCTTTTTGCTAACCGTTGATTTGTTTGTGAAATATTGGATAATTTGACCTCTTTGGGCCTCAAACTGCTATTTACATGAAACCATGTGAGAAGTTTAGAGGACAAATGTTTCTTAGATGAAACTGCTAACAAACTCATAGACATCTAAAACAAGGAGCCCTAGCCAGATCCAGAGGTCACAAGCCAAAAAAGAGTTGGAAAATTCTGGTTTCATTTTTAAAATGCATGGTATTTTATGTATTTATCATGTGTTTTTTATACCTCCATGTAAGGCTGGAGGTGTGATGTTTTCGGGTTGTCTGTTTTGGTGATCAGAGGTCAAAGGTCAAGATCACGCTGACCTTACGTCCATCCCATTCTTGTGAAAGCGATATCTCAGAAACGCCTTGGATTTCTTCCAATTTGGCACAAATGTCCACTTGGACTCAAGGATGAATTGATTAGATTTTGGTGGTCAAAGGTCACTGTGACCTCACAAACCACGTTTTTGGCCGTAACTCAACAATTCTTATATTAATTATGACAATTTAACAGAAATGTCTAATAGGATAAAAATGATGAAGTGATGACATATTGGATAGACGTGGATGTAAGCTGCAACTCATGAGGTGGTAATTCAATTCAATTAATGTGAAAAGTAGCTACAGTAACTATAGCTGTCAGATAAATGTGGTAGGAGTAGAAGTATAAAGTACCATAAATATTATCAAGTACAAGTAATTTAAACTGTACATAAGGACAGTACTTGAGTGTGTACATGCTAACTCATGGGCAAATAAAACTCAGGAATATTGGAATAAGGAGGTACAGTATATCTCACAGCAATGACTCCATGTTCCTGTCTATTGCTGCCTATGGTGAGAAATGATCGGCTCATTTGTTCATCCAGTATCATGCAGATAAACATCTGTTTTTGACAGTTATATTGGATTCTTAATTCAAACTGGAGAGGATAATTAGAGATTTAATGGAGCACAGCAGACTGGGGGAGACTGGTGAGCTCCTAATCGAAGGAGGCTGATTCAGTCACAACAGCAAAATGAGTGGGAGGTGCTGAACCAGTTTCACATTAGGTCGCAGCTTTTGGCCGAACTCCACACAAATCCCACATTAGGTCGCCGGTGGGGGATTGGAGTAAAACTTGCCTCAATGAAAAAAGAAAAAATTTAAGTTTTTGGAGGGACAGTTATTTTCTATTTTTTGCCAAAGTTGCCAACAGTCTTCTCAGTCTGTTAGTTATGTTGCAGGATTGTTTACTCATTATACTGGAGCCTAAAGGGCTCATGCGAACTATAAATCTCTTCTGAAGGACAAAACAATGTTGGTTTGCTCTGTGTTTTTAAGTGCTTTTAGGTATATGGTAGAAATTTAGTAGGTTTCTTCATAATTATGCTTTTTTTGGCAGTGTTCTTGTGAATATGTTTTGCATCTACATTTCACTGAATATTTATAATTGTGCAAGTAATTAGGATTTCTTCTGGGACTGGATGGAGTAAACATTGAGTTCAACTCAAAGGTTAGAGGGACTTTAGCAATTAGCACAAGTCACCATCTCTTAAAGGACCAGTGTGTAACATTTAAGGGCAGAAATGGAATATAATATTAATAAGTATGTTTTCCTTAGTGTAGAATCACCTGAAAATAAGAGTCGTTGTTTTTTTTTATTACCTTAGAATGAGCCCTTTATATCTACATAGGGCCGCTCCCTACTGTATGTCCTCTTCACGGAGTCAGCAGCTATGTTTCTATAGTGGCCCAGAATGGAAAAACCAAACACTGTGTTAACTTTTACTGCTTGGACCAATCGATAACGTTAATTGCTCCGGAGTTAACCCCCATCACTCCACTCAGCCGCCGGGAAAGAAGACACAGGAAACCTCTGTTGGTCTTGAGGAGCTGCAGCATTTATTTCTACACAAACTGCTACTACCACTGTACATTCACTTGATATTCTCAGAGCTACACTAACTCTGTCTTCTGCTCCACTGCATACATTCACTGCTGCTCTCTCTCTCTCTCTTGCTTCACCACTCACTTCTCACGTACACACACACTCTACACCACTGACTGCTATTCTCCAAATGACTTACGCTGCTCTTACGACAAATGGCTCTAGAGGGCCATTTTTCATTTTCACGTCAGCCACCGTAGTTCTTCTAGTTGGCACACGGGAGGAGTTGCAATCTGCAACCTCACCACTAGATGCCTCCAGATGTTACACACTGGTCCTTTAATTACTCTGATTACATTGCATTCTTGATATTTCATTCTTTACATTTCAAAGACACCTTTCATTTGGGGAGAAGTTGCAGGAAGTTGTCTACCTTTAAAGCTGCAGCCTGTACATTTAGCAGATTAATGCAAAATTAGAAAAAGAAATTATGGAAAATGTCCCCAAGCCAGCTAATTCTATTCTATTTTTTATTTTTGTAGACCGTATGGTTACATAAGGATACTGAGTCCACAAACAAAATGTGAACATGTTATAAACTATTAGAGGTAGAAACATCTCAGTGGGTGTCCTTGACATTTCCAAAAGACATTTCTGCCTGGTGGGATGGAGCTACAATGTCAACATGTGCACAGACGGATTTCAAGGTGACCTTTTGTTTCTTTTACCCTGAATAGAAATATATCTATTTAGAAAAACATGCAGGTATCAAATGTCACTCAACCTGCTTGCCAGGCACTTAATATAAAGTGTCATCACCAAAATGTCCAACACCTGGAAGCCCCATGTTTGCTTGAAGCACCAGCTCAAGAAAAGAAAATCACAGAAATAAAACTGACAAGAGAGCGAGCATCATGCCTTACAGTTATGCTGTTATGTTAATTTTATTTTTTTTAAAAAAGGAAGATATTTATTCACACAATTGTTCACCAAGAGAGAGGTGGGTGTCCAAATGTGAAGCACTTTTCACACACAACGCCGACAAAAAAACTATTATTTCAGTTACATTAGTTTCACTGTGCTGTAAAAAGGGTTTGATTATCTGTGAGCCAAAGCGTCCCAGTAGATTTACCCCCTCCTGATGAACACGCTTCAGCACCAACAGAGGGAGGCGGGTTTAGTGTGATAGGAGTTTATTTTTAATACCACAAAGAGGAAGAATTTGCTAAGAGATGCACTTCACTTCTCGGCATCAACAAGATTTGTTGCCTGTCAGCGATCCTTTCTTCGTTCAGTTTATTGGGTTATATTTAAAAACAAGCCACTGTTGAAAAGCATGAGAGTAGGTGAAGCATGTGGTGTTAGATAAATATGATTAACAATGAAGCTATAGATTCCTATAAGTCCATAATTTCACTTTGTCCCCAGTGTGACAGAATAAACCTGGATATTTTCAATATATTATTATTGTCAATAAATCTCAAACCAACTAGTGCTAGAGATGGCTAGCAGGTGGGTGTGGAATCGTCTCAAAATAACAACCCGATCTCACAGGAAGGTGTATACATCCACGGCGACGGGAGGACGCATTTTAGGCTTTTCACATGTCATTTGTCAGCCCAGTCGCACAGCAGTTCGTGAAAAAGTCACAAAATATAATGTATTAATTTGTGTAGACACGTATTTCAGCACGAAATCAATTCGCATGTAATCCATGTAATTGTGAACCGGAAAGTATAAAGAGCAGCGCACGCCGCATAGGGAGGAGGTTGGGGTGAATGAGTGGGTCAAAAAGCACAAGACTTTCACCCAGGAGACCGGTGTCAATGTTTTCCTAAACCTAACTGAGTAGTTTGTTGCCTAAGCCTACCAAGTTGATCTATTCCTGAACTAACTAAGTAGTTTTATTTAGAAAAAGACTGGAGCAGAAATTGACACATGCATGGTGGACTTTGGTAAACGCACAAATTAGGTTTAGGAAAAACGTCATATTTGAGCTTAAAATAAGTACATAAACTAAGTAAAATACGTAAAACATGAAAACAGAAAACATGTCGCAAACATCACTAAAAAACAGGTGAGAGATGTCACTAATGTAACTTACAAAACAAAACACCGGTCTCCTGGGTAAAAGTCGTGTGTTTGTTGGACCCATCCACCTCCCCAGCCGCTCACCATAAGTGGTCTTTCTCGCTTTTTATTCTACGTCACTAGCTCTGAGCGTAGCATATTTTACGCAGATGCGTTTACATTGCAGTCAGTACAGACTACATGCTGTACGAATGACACGCCAAAAGCAAGACAGGTGTTCTTATTTCACACAAAATGCCTTGCGCATTATTGTTATACAGGCCTAGTTCATTGTAATAAAGAATCATGGCTCACTGATGTGTTTTAATAGTTTTTGTACAACAATGGCGTTTTATGGCACAGAGGATTAAGATGTGTCAGGCTTTGGCTACACAAACAACATGTGTTAGATCAATTCCTTGTTCGCTTTGGTCATTTCATGGGATTTGTTGACAACAAGAAAAGCAGATCAGAGCCAGTTAAAAGTTCAAATTGAATGAAAGCTTTGTTTTTGTCTCGATAGTCATTTGAGCTTCAGCGTGGTGGAAAAGCCAGAGGAGCATTTTGTCCATTTGTCTCTCTGAACAGCAGCATGATGGTCCATTAGGCCCATGGCGTTCTGGTTATGGCTCTTAAATATTTTGGGTGTGTAGGCCTATATCGAGTGCTGAAGGCAATGGTCTGTACTGATCACACAGCCGTGCAACATTTATGGCTCAGGATTTGCTGTTGTTCTTAAATGTTATCAAAAGGGATGTTTTTTCCCCCTCTTCCTCTCACACCCCTTCACAGCAGACAGCAGTCGTTCTGCTACACTGCGTGGATGTCTGCAGGCGCAGAGCATCCACAAAATCAAGTGGTATGACAAGTCAGTGCCATACCACACCCACAGCATAACACAGTGCCTGGGAACGAATTCACATGCTGTCAGACAGTGTGTTGTGCTGCTAACTGAACTCAAAAGGGTGAGTAAGGAAGAGTCTGGAGCGTTTACTTGATAGCTATCGAAAGTGACACCAAATCTTGCCTCCACAATAGAGTCATTGGGAAGCAAACACAGTAATAGAGCTGATCTTAAGGATGCTGCACCGCTTCCCCCATCGTGTATTACTTTGTTACTTCACATGACGTGTTTGTCACTCATTATAACTGCAGGAGCTTTATTAGTAGCTCTTAGTTTACGTCTCACCAAACAAGATGTTCTTAATTGCTACACATTTATGATAACTAAAAATACCAACAGCAACATCAAACGACGAGATACTTGTCAGAGGAAGAAGATCACATCATATCTGGAGTGAAAAATAGGTTTAATGAACTGTATGTAACAAGTAACAAGATAAGATGCTAGAATACAACGCAGTGAAAGGACAGATAATATCCTCCGAGAAGCAAAGATAATGAGGGGGGTTTCATTTACAGCATTTTGCTTCCTTGGTTTTTGATCTCATTGACACATTTTTCCATTACTGGCTATTGCATATGCACGCAGATACATTTTATGCATACATTTTGAGGCAATAACCGTTATCAAGTACCTGCTGTAGAGGTGCTGAGATTACAATAAATGTTATTCTTCCAAGCACAATAGCTGATACAGAAATTATTTGTCATAAATAAAAACTGTTCAGTCAAAAATAAGTTCTGGTCACATTTATGAATGTTAAATTGATAGTTAATTAAATTTAGTTAACACTTATTTTACTGTTAACAAACAATGAAATGATAATTAATAATGTTTACGAATTATTAATAATGCTATACTTTATGTTATTTTAATAGTTTATTGTTGCACACATTATAAAAATGTTTATACTATGTATAAAAGTATCTGTTAATGATTAAGATATAATTTTTAACCTTTAATACATTTTTTTGTAAAACATCTATAAACATTACAGATATTTGTAACACTTTGTTAATGGTTGATAATTGGTTTGTAAAGCATCTATAAACATTTACAGATATTTGTAA
Organism: Helicolenus hilgendorfi; assembly: GCA_916700815.1. NCBI lineage: Eukaryota > Metazoa > Chordata > Actinopteri > Perciformes > Sebastidae > Helicolenus > Helicolenus hilgendorfi. The sequence goes on from CAKALG010044735.1 coordinate 17,084, forward strand.
CACTTTGTTAATGGTTGATAATTGGTTTGTAAAGCATCTATAAACATTATTATAAAGTTGCAACTGATAATTAATACTTTGCCAATGGTTGATGATTGGTTTCTGGTCCGTCCATCTATGTAATGTTTATAGATGTTTTACAAACGATTTCTTAAAAGTTTACAAATCATTTTATAATCATTAACAAATACTTTATATAATATATAAAACATTATAATGTGTGCAACAATAAACTGGTAATAAATAATTTATTAATGCAATCAGAATGTAATTGTTATCGTCTCTTATCAGCTATGATTCAATATATAATTTATAATCTAATTATTTCATATTACACAAACTAATGATTAAATAACATAAATTATAGAATTACTAATAATTAATAAAGATTCTGAATTGTTTATTGTTAACAGTAAAATAACTATTAACTAAGTTTAGTTAACTATCAATTTCAGTCACGTCTTGAGTTATTTGATGTTGACCCATGTTGATTCTGCACTTTGCAGGTGAAGTTTCAACCTCTTCTAATGATATTGAATGAGAATGAAAAGGACCCCCTGATCATCTGAGCCTGAAGATGAAGAATTGATTGCCAGGGTCTCCTTGAATCTTTGATATTGATTATTGCCTATATGTGCCAATCTAACAAGCCTGGCCTTGATCAGCCATTTAGTGATGACAGAAAATAATCTCATATGAAGCTGGAAGGTATTGAAGTGTTTTGGCCTCTTTATTCAAATGCCGATGGATTTTGCAAATGTGGTCATGCAATTTGAAAATGCATTCTGCAATTGGCAATTTAATATGCAAAGTGGCAATGCAACCCTCTAATCAGTTTGAATTATTCTGATCAAAAATTAAAATGAAACCTCAGCCCGCTGTGACCTCCAGCATTGCCACTTTGCATATTACATTGCCAATTGCAAAGTGCATTTTCAAATCGCATGACCACATTGCATATTGAATTGTCAATTGTAAAATACATTGCCATTTGATTAAAGAGGCCAAAAAACCTCCACAGTAAGGTTATGCTGTATGTTGTACAGGTCATGTGTTTGGATGCAGATTTTGAGACTTTTTCACTATATTTACAATAACCAGTAGCCTAAACTACAACATTGAGTCAGTTGTAACACGCTAACACCACATTTTGCCATTAAGAGAGCGTGACTATTAGTTAAAATTTGAGCAGAGAAGTTGAAATAGTCAACTAAACATAATAAGACCTGCCATCCTCGAACCATCCACTAGATGCCCTCAGGATTTCTTTCCAGTTCTGGTCACCTGACTTCCACTCCCACTTCCACACCTGTTCCCACTTTCCTTCATCAGCCCTGCCATGCATAGACCAGCCCCTTCTCCCCAGTCACTTGCACAGTTTGTCAGTGTTACTTTGCTGATCATGTTTTTGCTTTCAAACCTCTATTAGTTGTTACGCTGTACTCTGTAAGCTGGAGTCTGTACCTGTCTGCCTGTGTGCACCTTTTCCCTGCCTCATATTTGCCAGTGGATTCTCAGTCACTTGTGTTTGGACTCGCTACCCTCACTGGTAAGCCTACGCACCTTCACTTTTGTTATTGAATCAGTGAACTGAAATAGTTAATAAACATCATGGATAAACAGTTGTGAATGCAAAAGTGACTATAAGTCCCTTGGGATAATGTGATGTTGTCTATTTCTTTAGTTATGTGAAAGAACAACATAAGAGAAATGTACTAGAAAGATGTTCTAGAATGTTTGTTAGAATGCGATACGATACAATATGATACAATATGATACACTTTGTTGTCCCCTTGGGGAAATTTGTCTTGGACTCAGTGCTGCACACCATCGGTTGCTTCCACAGCAACATCAATGAAAAGAAACATTAAAAACATTAAAAACAATCCACATGTAAACAGAGAAACACATAACAATGTAAACAACATATATTGCACATTACCCATATTGCACAAGAGCTATATAAATCAGCATAAATCTTAGAACTTAATTATGAATTATTATACTGTATATTTAAAAAATGTACGTATATGTGGAACTATGAAGAATTTTGTAAATATTATGATGATTTAAATGAATGAATCTGAACCTAGCAGAGTTCCATGGACTCCACTTTGAGAATCACTGGTTTAGAAAATATTGTTTCAATATCCAGATTTATATAAACAAGAGTTAAACTTGAACGAATGAAGGGATACTTCAGCTCATGTCTATATTTCTAACTGTAGCAGCTGTTTAACAGGTTGGGAATTTGTTGGGCTTTGGCAAAAAGTACATTTGGATTCCCTCCTTGCTGTGTTGATGCTCTCAGGGTGGACTGTGTAGATAAACCTCTGAGGCTGCAGGTAAATTTCAGGCATGACTGTAATGACTCTGATCTGTGCTGGCAGACTCAAACTGCAGACAGGACTTCAGTGCTCCCCAGAGCAGACAGACAGACAGACAGACAGACAGAGGCAGACAGGAGCTCAGCTCTCTCCATACTGAGCAGACGGTCTCAGGCCCGGTCACATTACCTCAGTCTGAATGGAGTTTGTCTCGGAGCTGCTCAGCTGAGTCCTCACCTTGTCACTACTGGGATCTATTTCTGTCTGAGTCTACGCTGGGAGACATCTGTCAGCATGTGTAACGCACTCCAGGAACAAAACTAAAGTCTGTACCATGTGGGAGTTAGCTATCTGTGTCAATATATCTCAACCTGCACAGAGAAACAGGTGGGTGATAGGAAGAAATAGAGGCAGAAAAAAAAAAAACTGTGAATTATCAGACATTTTTTTAGTCATTCTTTAGAGCTAATTCAGAGCGAAAGATACAATAAACCCCATAATCCTAATATCAATGAAAATCCTTTGATATGGTTAATACATTATTTGATTATATGTGTTTAAGAGGATGAAGATAATTTCCATAATTTGATACAGATTAACATAAATACATCTTCACGCAATGTTCAATAAACAGTATTATGAAGCCTGTACAATTTCTATACTAATTTTCTGAAAGTGGTCTGAAAGGGAATTGGTGTGTAACGAAGCATAAATTTCAAAGTCCTATTTCCATCCTGCTATAAACCAGCATCAGCAATATTGATGGCTCTGTATGGATAATGAATATTCAGCAACTTGGTGAATAGACCTTCCAACAGTGAGTGGTTGAGTGATGGCCCGATCCTTTCAACAGCATGAAATCTCAGCGCTTTTTCACAAACTTCTGCCTGGTTCAGTATATTAGTTCAGTATATTAGTTACTATGCTGAGTGGCAAAATAAATGCCAATACATCTAATCAATATTTATGTAATTAAAGCAGCAGTTACCGTGTCCGACCACCTGTTGTGTGCTACCTCAGAGAACAGTACATTTGGCTGTTTATTACTTAAAATTCTGCTGATAAACAGAAACGCCGTCTCCTTTTCAACAGAAAGCCACAGCGAGCTGAGCAGAAATATGAATGTCAAATCACATCGAGTCAACAACAAAAAAAAAACAAGTGTATAAGCTTCTCCATGTTCTTCATATTTACTCATTAGTGGATGCATGACTGATGACTCCCCTCAGGGTAACATCCTCGCTGTCTAAGTAAAAACCCTTCAAGTCCTTTTTATTTATGCATTTATTTATTTATTTCAGTAAGAGTCAAGCACAGGGTTGTTAAGGATGTAAGGGAGGAAATGGCACAGCTTGGAGCTATTTTTTTTTCTTTCTTTTTCATTAACTTTTTCAAGGATACATGTGACCTTTTCCTTGAAATGGTGAAATTAATTCATATTATTTCATGCTCTGAATACATGACATGTTATTTCCTGAGCCATTTTCAGCCATACACAACCTATGGAATCCAGCCTTTTCTTTTTTTTTATTAATTCATTTTTTGAGCAGCAAAAAGACATGAAATGAGAATGAGCCATCATTTATCACTAAATGCCATTTATGAATCACAAAGGAGGATATAAAAAGCACCAGACCAGTGACAGCATTGTTCAACTTTGAGATGTGAAATGTCCTAAAAGGGTTGATGTTTTGAATATTCTGTGAACATAATGATTCTCGTTACATGCCGCAATTAGCTCTTAAATACGTCTGTGAAGACTTGAGGGCTGGCGTGATATTAAACAAGATTTAGTCGCACAAAATTGCTTTTAACTAAAAGTAATTAGCCACATTAAATGTGTAAGAAGTAATAAGTCATGGCAATGAAAATGTACTGTATCTTCTAAGACTCTTAATTGTAGAAAGTAGCAATAAGTTCTCACTATTGGCTGTCGTCTGTTTGCACTCAGACATGAAAGCATTGAGCTTCAGTGTGCCTGCAACAGCATGATTTTGATAAATGACTTTATTACTTGTTTTGGTGTTGAGGGAAGATGTTGTTGTGCTGCCCAGTACATTAGTTCTTTGTCCTTACAGGATGATGCCCGCAGACAGTACATTATACTGACTGGTGGTTTCACACAGGAGTAGAAGCACCTCCTCTATTTCTCTCTAGACCCAAGGAAATTGTCTGTCCCACAATGATGCTTGAGGGTTTTATATAGTGCATTGTCACCTGGATTAGTGGGCTATGCTATTTTTGGGATTGAGCACTTGGCCACCTTCTGGCAGCAGGATGCTTTGATGAGGTCGCAGGTAGAGCATATGTGACAGCTGGTGTCCATCCTCCTCAATATGTCCTGCTGGACTTTCAAGATCTCCGAAGCAGTTATACAGCATGTGAAACTTTCCTTTCGATGATGTCTTTCATTATCCTATATAGTCATAATTAGAGATAAAACTAGCATTTAGAGATGTCCTGATGGACAAGAGGTTTAAAGGGACAGTGTGTAGGATTTGGTGGCATCTAGTGGTGTGGTTGCAGATTGCAACCAACCGAGTACCCCTCTGCTCACTCCTCCCTTTCCAAGACTGAACTCTGGAGACTGTAAAACCGTGGTAGCGCTGTTCGCCTCGCTAAGACTATAACACTACTTTAGGAGCAACGGAAATCAGGTGCCACGATTTTGCACTCTGCGGCTCACGTTATCTCAGTTTCATAAGTGTGTGGGAAGAACTACGGTGGTCTTCAGGTAACGGAAAACCTTGAAAGGCTCTCTCTAGAGTCAGTGTTCGATTTTTCCATTCCGTGCAATTAACTCATGCGATTAATCGCAATTAAATATTTTAATCAATTGACAACGCTAATAGTTATGAATGTTATATTCCATTTCTGCTAATAGATCCCCCAAAAAGTTACACATTGTTCCTTTACAATGCTGTCCATGTACTCCCATTCCCAGTTTGAATCTGGCTAGAAACCTTTGTTGCACATCATTCCACGTCTCTCCCACAATTTCTTGTTTGCTCCATACTGCATACTCAGTGATGGTTCAAATTAACTGTCAAAATACATTTTCTGATCTGACGCTCCTATCAACAGGACGACATCATTTGTCTGTGCCTTTCAAAACCCCTACAAATCACTGTTGAAAAATAAATGATTTCAGAAATATCTTGGGTCCCTATCAGGATGATGGTGAGATGATCGCCATGATATCCGTGTGTCCCATCTTTGTTCCCTGTGCGTCATGTAATAATTTATGCTGAGAGGATGAACTTGAGGTTTAATATTGTGGTATGACTGTCTGTGTTACGAACTGTCGAGAGGAATGTGCATGTCTTTTTATTGGGGCTGTAAATCAATTAAAATATTCAATTGCATGATTGTCCATAGTTAATCACAATTAATCGCAAATTTGAATCTGTTCAAAATGTACCTTAAAGGGAGATTTGTCAAGTATTTAATACTCTTATCAACATGGGAGTGGGCAAATATGCTGCTCTATGTAAATGTATGTATATATTGATTACTGGAAATCAATTAACACAAAACAATGACAAACATTGTCCAGAAACCCTCACAGGTACTGCATTTAGCATTAAAAAATATCATAACATGGCAAACTGCAGCTTAACAGGCAACAACAGCTGTCAGTGTGTCAGTGTGCTGACTTGACTATGACTTGCCCCAAACAGCATGTGATTATCATAAAGTGGGCATGTCTGTAAAGGGGAGACTCGTGGGTACCCATAGAACCCATTTACATTCACATATCTTGAGGTCAGAGGTCAAGGGGACCCTTTGAAAATGGCCATGCCAGTTTTTCCTCGCCAAAGTTTAGCACAAGTTTGGAGCTGAAGTTATTTACCTTCTTTGTGACAAGCCAGTATGACATAGTTGATACCAATGGATTCATTAGGTTTTCTAGTTTCATATGATGCCAGTATCTTCACTCTAGCTTTACAACCTCCGAAAGATTGATTGCGTTAAAGAAATGAATTGCGTTAAAACAAATTTGTGTTATCGTGTTAACTTTGACAACCCTACTTTTTTCATATTTGTATATTGTTTGTAAATTTGTAATGTATGTTGAAATGCTGAAGAAAAAATTTAATCATTTAAAAAAAAATAAAGAAATAAAAGGGAGAAAAATATTCTTAAACTACAAAGTACACAACTGGATCTGGATCAGATATGATAAATAGTGTTTTTCGTGATGCCAAACTACTTTAGTGACTCACAGGAGTGGATGTTCAGTATGTGGTCTCTTTTTAACTTTTGGCTTATGGCAGAAAAAACACTTTAACTTGTCCCGAGGGAGCGCTCTCCTCCCCAACAAATCTCATGCTAATACCATCAGGCCCCCAGGTAGAGCCCAGCCAGAGTGTAAGCGGAGCTGGAATCAGACACAGCGCTTGTCAGCGATGACTCAGACAGTCCCTCAAGCCCAACACAATTTGGCGCACAGGACAGCCACCATTGCTCTACCTCAGCATATTCATGCAGTGTGTGTGCTCAGAATATTAAACACACAATCCGCACGAGCAAGTTTGGGAGTCCTCTGTGGTAATTTGCAATGATATCTGAGGCCATACACCCTCTCTGCCATGTATGACCCACTCTCCATCAGCAATAAATAACAGCCAATTAGATCCCGAGCATGGAAACCCTCGTGTTGTAAATGAGAGGCATGTCCTGGATAAACCTCTCTGATGGAGAACAGGGAGAATAATTCTGCCAAGCTACGGTTGTTCTTAATGTGATTCATGTTCCTTGTGCCGAGAGTTCGTCCAATTAAATTTGCGTTCCTAAAAGGATTTTTTCCCTGCTTTCCCGATTCCTTAATGGAAACTTGTTGACCCGCTCACCACCGTAAGTACAGAGCTCTGATAATCCTGAAGAGTTTACATGATCCCTGGAATGTGCTTGTGCTGATGTTTGCACATTATGTGAGATTAAGAGAGGAAAATAAACACAAAAGGTGTGGAAATATTACTTTTTTCACAAATGTGAGATGGGTTTTTAGTCTGAGAGTTCAGACATCCACAGACATGTCTGTGTTTGTATGTATGCGTGTCCATCAATTTCACAGCATTAAAGTCCCAGGGGCAATGGAATAAAACTAAGCAGAAATCCATTATTGTAGTTGGCCTGAATTATAATATAGTATAGTTGTCATTATAATAACTTATTCATGGTCGTAATTTTCATATTTGTAAACTTTTTTTTATAAATATTAACTTGGCCATACAAATATTAGTTACAACCTGCCTACATCCTGTAATAAATAAATGTTGTATTTTTCATTTTAAAGGTACAGTGTGTAGGGTTTTGCTGGATCTAGTGGTGTGGTTGCAGATTGCAACCAACTGAGTCCCCCTGCGCTCACTCCTCCCTTTCCAAGACTGTGGTGTTGGCGAGTGCAAAACCGTAGTAATGCCGTTCGCCTTCCTCAGAGGACATCCTCACCATAATAACACTACTTTAGGAGCAACAGAAGTCAGATGGCGGCTGGCGGTACCACGGTTTTGCAAGCATGTCAGAGAAGTACGGTGGCCTTCAGATAATGTAAAAACACAAAAGGCTCTCTCTAGAGCAGTGTTTGGTTTGTCAGTTCTGGGCTACTGTAGAAACATGGCAGAGCAACATGGCGGACTCCGTGAAGAGGACCCGCTCCCTATGTAGATATGAGTGGCTCATTCTAAGCTAACGAAAACACAACAATTCTTAGTTTCAGGTGATTATACATCAATGAAAACATAGTTATGAATATTATATTCCATTTCTGCAAATAGATCTCCCGAAATGTTACACACGGTTCCGTTACGCCTATAGTACACACTATATGACTTTAGCCCTGATTTTCCGCTCCCCAACACTTTTTGGAGTTCTCCAACAAAAGCCCAAGATCAGAGGCAAATCAGAGTTGGCTCGCCGCTAGTACATCGGCGCCTCGAGCATCATGTGTGAACTACTCAAAGAGCCAAGAGGCTCACCGACGCTCGCCGACGCCTCACAGACACAATCCAGATATCTAGCATGCTAAATATCTGTACCTGTCATATCAGGGACTCCGGCTATGAGCTACAGCCAATCAGAGAGCAAGATAGGATTGAGGGGAAACCTGGGGGTAATAGGAACTTACTGTATGTGTTGCATTTGCAGCAAGGAGCAAAGATGTTGCTGCACCTAGAGGAATAGATAGTAAAAAAAAGTGTGGAACACATGTCAACGACAACATCAGCAATGTGTCTCACATTTGGTATCGAGTTTGAAAGCCACATCGACTTCAAGACTCCCAATTACAAGACAGCAAGTAGTGTAGTGTGAACAGTTCTGCTGGTGTGAACTTGGCTTTAAAGGAACATGGAAATAAAATGTAATATTTAAAATACATCAGACCTTTCTCACAGCAGACAAGTCTGACAAGTCTAACTAACAAAATCAGTAATGACAACATTTCAATCAGGTGTGCCAGTTTCCAGGCTGGAGCAGAGCCATCGTTAATGGTAATTAATTACTCCTGTGTTGTACTTATCATACCGTATGTCAAAATGTTTGCATGTAAAATTAATGCCACTCAACAACTATACAGTATATAAGCCATTCAACAACCAAACTAATTTGTTTTTTTATATATATATATATAATTTGATTTAATTGTTGTATTTTCAACTAATTTGCTGTTTAAATCTTGCTGATGTTCGAATGATTCAACGTTAGACTTTGTGTGAAAAACTTTTAAACCCAGTGCATCGACACAAATAATGCCTTGTATTTGAACCATGCAAAATGTCACGAGAAGCACTGCAGCACCATCTACTGGCTTCAAACAATACAACTCAGATTATCATGTGTCCTTTTTGCTCGGCTCATTCATTCTTTTTATAAACGGCTCAACATTTTCTCTGCTTAGGCTTGAAAAATGGAAATTTACTGTCAAGTCTGGAGACCAACTTTAATTAACTTTAATAAGTTACACAATACATGTAATGAGGCTCTCACAATGCTTTCTATTCTTATGTGATGGCTCAAATTAAATTCCTAATTTACTTATTGCAATAATAATTCGTCTCATTGAAAGCCGAATATGATGGATATATTCTCTTTGCACATTATTAGGTCATTTATCAGCTTTTACTGAACAATTCACAAACCCAAAAGAGGGAATATTATAGGCTCTACTATAATTTCAAACTTTTTAACTCACTTCTTCTGTATTTAATGGTACTGGCGAGAGGGTTTGGGTGGACGTTCATATCTTGCTGCATGCTCAGTGTCATTGTTACACCACACATACGTACCATCAGCCCAGTTTAACATCTGTGGCGCTATGAGGGTAATATCCTGTATCGTTTCCTCTATCTACAGTATATAAACACAGCAGAATACTCCTACCTTGATACTTGAAGGTAAAGCTGGTGTAACATGGATGTTGTGTCATAGTTCGATCCCTTTGTCTCACAGCTTAGGAGTTCATTTTCATGTCATCAGAGTCTTTTTTTCCTTTTTGGAAACTCCAGACTGATCCCCCTGCTTTTTCTCCTTCAGGCTGATTTGAAAGGCCACCATTTTATCACTTGGTGAACTTTACTGTTGTCCCTCTGGCAAGAAACACAGTCATTCTGTATTTGTGTCATCGCTTTCCGTGGCTCTTGGTCTTCTCCCTGCTCAGTATTATGGGGCTACACCCTAACTGGGTTGTTCCATGATTTATTATTTCCTAATTATGCAGCCTACAGTGCTCCTTTAAACAATAAATTATCCTTTAAAGGAACGGTGTGTAACATTTAGGGTGATCTATCAGCAGAAATGGAATATAATATTCATAACTATGTTTTCATTAGTGTATAATCACCTGAAACTATGAATCATTGTGTTATTGTCAGCTTAGAATGAGCCCTTCATATCTACATAGGGAGCGGGTCCTCTTCACGCAGTTCGCCATGTCGCTCCGCCATGTTTCTACAGTAGCCCAGAACGGACAAACCAAACACTGGCCACCGTAGTTCTCCGACACGCTTGTGAAACTGCAGTAACATGAGCCAAAGAGTGCCCAACCGTGGTACCGCCAGCCATCGTCTGACTTCTGTTGCTCCTTAAGTAGTGTCATTATGGTAAGGATGGACTCTGAGTGAGGCGAACGACATCAACACAGTTTTGCGCTTGGCAGCTCAGGAAAGGGAGGAGTGAGCGTAGGGGTACTCGGTTGGTTGCAATCTGCAAACGCACCATTAAATGCCGCCAAATCGTACACACTGTACATTTAAACAATAAATGCTCCTTTAAACATATGACTCTCACCAGATCTGTGACTTCTCACACATCCCGTCTCTGGAATCCGTTCAGTGGACAGAGTTTAGGATTTAATGACACAATGGGGGCATATCTGTTTTCTCACACCCAGTCAAATAAAAGGGTGACCGTCAATCCAGGGTGTTTTACTCAAGGGACTTTGGATGCACATTCAGTCTCTTTGAGCTGTCACTGCAGTGGAGTTGATTTCTTATTCATTTTTTCAAATTCAGGTTTTCATTTGTCATGAATGTGTATGAAAATATAGATTTTTAAAAAATCACTTTGACATTCAATGTCAAGTTGGCTGAAGTGAGATTGAAAGATCAGTCTTGACTTTATAATAAACAGAAGCTGACAACATCAATCTCCCCACAAGGTCCTGCAGCTGCATAGCTGTCCCGGAGCTTTCGATCATATCACACAATCTAGCTCAGCAGATGGAGCTGCCCAGTTGGAAATACACTGTGCGTGCTCAATTTTTCATTATTTCTGAGCACTTTAAGGACTTCTCCTTCAAATAGGGGCTTAAAAATTGAGAATATTACAGTAGCTGCTGGATCCAAGGTCACGATTTTCAAGAACGGACTTTTTTCAGTCTCGTAAAGTTGGCCATGTGACACAGCGACTTATGTTGCAGGACTAAAGTGTATTCCCTTTTAAAGGCAACTTAATTCACCAGGTGCCTCATGTATAATTTGTGAGTACGCCATCTACCAGTGAGAAAGCTGCACAGTCTTTTATACATGAGGCCCCAGGTCAGGATTATAAAGGGAAGTCGAGGGACAGTGCAAACCACCGAGCCACTGTGTCTCAAATGACGAGCTTCATATTTAGAATTTGGTCAGTAATGAAATTGTTGCAGTCCATTTAAATATGTCCCTGATAATAATGCAATTCAGTACTTTGGAGAACTGATACTGCCGAGAAAATTCTCTAATGATGCTTGCTACCCTGCAGGAAGGTTAGTGTTTGGATCACGCGGCATCTCTGGGGCCACCAGCAGATGTTTGTGTGTATTACTCAAGTCAAGGACGCTTCAACACAGTCAAACACTTGTTGACACCAACACCTGAACCAGGGTCTCATAGTTCTCTCTCACCACAAAGCCACAGCTGATATTTTATTATCCTTCTCTGCAGCACCAGGTGTTCCCGGTTGAGAATCAGCAACTGGCTGCGCTTTCCCAGTTAAAGGGACTATTTGTAACTTTCAGAAATGCTTATTAACAGCGACACCTGTGGCCGTGAAATCAACGAAAGTCAGCGTCGGGCTCGCGCTTGGTCGCTCTAAATATACCTGAACAAGCATCGCTCAAAACAGTGAGGCGACACACGTCAGCTAAAAGCACAATATCACTCTATATTTCAGCTGCTTGGCAGTAATGTTAGCTGACCAGACGAAGGTCTCTCCATGAACATGATTTAGATCTGATCCTAGTGTTGGCTCTTCGTGCCTCAGCCCAGACTGATGCAGCGAGGCTCTGCAGCCTGTGTCTGCCGGTGTCTCCTCTC
>CAKALG010044736.1:0-11594 GCA_916700815.1 Helicolenus hilgendorfi
GTTTTTTATTTTTATTTATTATTGAATTGACGCTTTGGCAATATTGTTCACCTGACCCTGACCGTCATGCCAATAAAGCAAATTGAATTGAATTGAATTGACTGAATTTACAGGTGTTGCACCGTTTTCTGCGACCCGTTAGATTCAGATATCTCTCTACCTGAGCTCAATATGTCTATAAAACTTTTACAACATGAATAATTGGTCTCATCTTAAAGGTCCCATATTGTAAAAAGTTAGATTTTCATGTCTTTTATATTACGATAAGATAAGATATTACTTTATTAGTCCCGCAGTGGGGAGATTTGCAGTGTACAGCAGAAGAGGGGATAGTGCAAAAAACAAGATGCATCAGCTAACACAGTAAAAAAAAAAAAAAAGAAAAGCTAAACAAAGTGTAACAAAATATGAGGAATTATAAAAATAGGAGCAGTATATACAGTATGGACAATAAACAGACTATTAACAAAATTGCACAAGTGGAAAATGATATTGCACAGTGAGAATGAATGAATGAATGAATGAACGAAAATAATGAAAACCTGAAAATATCAGGTAATTGTCAGTTTTTGGTGTGTAAGTGAATATGGTCAACTGGGAGCAGTGCTGGTTGTGGAGTCTGATAGCTGCAGGAAGGAAGAACCTGCGGTAGCGCTCCTTCACACACTTTGGGTAGCTGAAGGAGCTCTCCAGTACTGAGAGATATTATAAAGCAGGTTTAAATTCTATATAAATACTGTGAAAGATCAAAACGCTCAATAATACGGAGAAAGACACACAGCCCTTGTTCAGAAACTGAGCTTTTGAAACAAGCCGTCAGGATTTCTGTCCATTTGTGATGTCACAAATATACAATTTTTACACCATTACACGGTTTTCAGGTGGAATTTAATTAATTAATTAATTAATTCATATTCACTGTGCAATATAATTTTCTACATACAGCACTTAAACCTACTTTATGATATAAAATACATGACAATCTCACTTTTTACAATATGGGACCTTTAACATCTTTCTTTTCATCTGCTAGGTGTCCATATTTCCCATAGCCTCTGAAGGCATCGCAGGGCAAAGTGCGCCTGCGCGGTGCCCTCTCTCTTTCTACACCGACTACCTAGTGAAGACGCTTCCTTCTGCCGCCATCCTTCATCCATCACACAGCCTGCAGACCAGACAGCAACACCAACCTGAACTTAGACATGAGCTTCACAGTGGAAGAGAGGGGGAAGCCCAACTCCCTGAGCTACCGCCTGTTCTTCAGTGAGTACAAACCGAGTAGAGACGATACAGCTTTGTCACTGTTTGCTACTTTCAGGTCTAGCTGCGACCTCCCACGTGTCACTTATTAACTTCTTGTTGCTTTTTTAGTTGCGATAGTGATAATATGTTCTTACACAATTCTCCACTCGTTTGAGTAGTGGTAACTGCTCGGTTTGAGCCACGTAGCTGAAGTTGAGCCAACCAGTTGTGCCGGTTTTCGACTCCCGGAGTGGTCTAGGTGATTTTGTTTCTGACATGACGACACGTTGAACTTTGTAGGAGGAAGTTTGTTAATTCGGGAAATCTCGCTAGGTACTTAAACACGTCATCTAGCATATAATCATAAAGGGTTGGTGAGACAACGCCCTCCCTGATAATAATAATGCCTTAATAAACCCTTAAATCACTGTAGTTGCACAGACAGATTATTGATTATCCATTATAATTTATTGTAGTTTCCTCAAAATTTGTAGTCATATTTATTAGAAATGGTTGCACACTCTTTTCATCTGATCCAGAGATTTGCACTTCCCTTATAGGACAGTATCTAAACAATATATTGTTTAGATACTGGTTAATGTACCTTATAACCTTAAGGTTATATGTACCTTATAACCTTATGTTCTGGAAACTGCTCAGAAACCCCCTAATTGTCAGTCTACCTAGGAAAGCCATCCATCCTCTGAATGCTCTAGTTCTCTAGATTGTGTTTGTAAAGTTTCATGAGGCTGTGATTATGTGAATGTTCTCACTACAATGAAAATGGCTACTATGGGGAACTAACATCATCACACATGAATACAGTTGGGCTCATTGGATCCACAAGAGTCTCAGCTTTACAGTGATACCCAAGTTATGTAATTCTAAGACTGTTTGTGGACCCCAGTATGCAGAAATATTCAAACACATAATTTTAGAAAAGGTGGAAATAACACATTTATACTGCATTCATAAAACTGCACGTTATTTTTCCCAAACTGCATGTGATTATCATAAAGTGGGCATGTCTGTAAAGGGGAGACTCGTGGGTACCCATAGAACCCATCTTCATTCACATATCTTGAGGTCAGAGAGGTCAAGGGACCACTTTGAAAATGGCCATGTCAGTTTTTCCTTCCCAAAATTTAGCCTAACTTTGGAGCGTTATTTAGCCTCCTTCCCGACATGCTAGCATGACGTGATTGGTACCAATAGATTCCTTTGAAATTAGGTTTTCTAGTTTCATATGATATCTGTGCTTCCACTCTAAGCTCTAAAACTCAGCCTGCTACAGCCTCTGAAAGACAGTTAAGTCGGATTCCGCGGGTCTCAGAGGATTAAAGACAAACCCAGTCTCAGGTCTGTCAGAATAAGTAACTAGTCGTCATCATCAGGAATGATAAGACTTTAAACTGACCCTGCCGGTTATGTCAGGTGCACTGTCCTGGATAAGCCATGGTATACAGGCAAAAAATGCATCAACTGTAATCTGTGTTTTTTCATCAAGCAGCTCATTGGCACACCTTCAACCAGAAGTGAAAGTAAGGAGTAATGAAAACCTCTGTACTCTCTTGGCTAATCCACTAGATATGATGATGACATGATTTTCCTGGCGCAGGATGTTCAGTAGTTGATATGAGACAGATAAGAGCAGCTTGTATGTATCCCTCTACCATTCATTAAGGGTTTAATCTGATTGTTTTACAGAAAATGCTGAGGGAAAGTATGTCTCACCGTTCCATGACATACCAATGTATGCTGATGAAAGTCAGGTAAGGTAGCATGTCACCCTTTACCCCATTAAATATACACATATATATTACGCTTTAAATCTACCACTGGTTAATTGCCACAAGCAGTGCTGCCATGAAGATGTAGTTGACTACAGTATTACAGACACTGACCTGGTTTAAATAGATAGCAAGGTCATAGTCTATTTGCAAAGACAATGACCTTTACTCTTTATTTTCTCAGTGCTGTGTCAATATCTCTTGTGATTGCAGTAGATTATTTATTATTTTATCTCTTTAAAACAATTAATCCGATTATTAATGGAAAAGTTATGACCAAAGCAATGGAAGTAAAAAACAGAATGTAGCACATTTATATAAGAATTGATGTGTTTTCAAATTGTGCCGTGTTCAAAATAATTTAAAGATACTAATGGCAGATTCTTGTCTCTTACAGAACATCTTCCACATGGTTGTTGAAGTACCAAGGTGGACAAATGCAAAGATGGAGGTACGAGTGTCAAATAATCTTCCACCATCAACTTTTGGATCAGATTTTAGCAGCTTTGGCTTTAGTTTGATCACAATGTATTAAACATTTTATCTGTTAATCCTGTAGGTTTTAAATGTTTTCATTAACCCATGGTTTATATAATGTCTTCAACCCGTAAAATAACATGTAATCCTTCATCTGAATGTTAAACAACATTGAACATTAAGATTTACCATTTCTAGCCTTGTCATTATTTAAAGGGGACCTATTATACGTTTGTGCTTTTTCTCTTTCTTTTAATGTGTTATATAGTTTTTTTGTGCATATAAAATGTCTGCAAAGTTACAAAGCCCAAAGTCCACGCCAAAGGGAGATAGTCTCCCCCTACAGAAACACTGCTCCTGAACTGCCTGAAACGTCTTGCTTGAAGTCCTGCCTTTTCTTCTGTAACATAGTGATGTCATCAAGTAACACATTTGCATAATACCCGCATAGCGGGTAGTTTGGCACACCCTCAAACAAAACTAGCAAAAGCAAACCTGGAGCGGAGTCCAAAGAGTTTGCTTCGGTTGACCAATCACAACAGAGTAAGACAGCTGACCAATCAGAGCAGACTGGGCTTTTCGGGAAGGAGGGGCAGGAAATCAAACAGAGCGTTTCAGACAGAGGGTGAAAAGAGGTGCTGCAGCAAACGTAAAGCGTTTTCTGAACATTAAAGCATGTAAAAATGTTCTAGTACTACGAGTTCAAATGTGAAGTTCCTCTGTTGCAGTAAGACATCACTAATGCACTTTAACATGAATGACATTTGTCTTTTTAGAGCTAATCATTTCTTTAAAAGTAACAGCAATACAATTTATTTTCAGATTGCTACAAAAGACCCCTTGAACCCAGTAAAGCAAGATGTGAAGAAGGGCAAATTGCGATTTGTTGCCAATGTTTTCCCACATAAGGGCTACATATGGAACTACGGAGCCATTCCTCAGGTTAGTGTTTTTTTTTTTTTATACAAATGTGTCCTTCCTAAAAAAATAACTGATGGTGTAAGATCAGTCCTGCAGCGTTTAAAATGTTCAGTAGTTTTACTTAATTCAGCTGGCATGCTTTGTTCCGTGTTGTTTCAGACATGGGAAGATCCCGCACACAAAGATGGAGACACCGGCTGCTGCGGTGACAACGACCCCATTGACGTCTGCGAGATCGGCACCAAGGTACAACAACACAAGCTGATGATTTAACATTTAACATTTAATTACGTAAATGTTTGTCATCTTTCATCATGGTCATTTCATTGAAAAAGGATAATACTGCTGATGACAACAGAAAATTTACTGCAAACGTCCTCTCTAGGTGTGTTCCCGTGGGGAGGTAATCAAAGTGAAGGTGCTCGGGATCCTGGCCATGATTGATGAGGGCGAGACTGATTGGAAAGTGATTGCAATCAATGTGGAGGACTCTGAAGCCAACGACTTGAACAGTAAGAACCGCTTTTTTTTTTCACCTTGTCTGAGTTTCTGAGCAGTCCTGCGTCAGTCATACTGAACTTTATTATGATTTGTCCTCATCTCTGTTCAGACATCGGTGACGTCCAGCGACTGAAACCCGGTTACCTGGAGTCCACGGTCGACTGGTTCAGGAGGTACAAAGTGCCAGACGGGAAACCAGAGAACAAGTTTGCTTTCAACGACGAGTTCAAAGACAAGGTCTCCACACCTAACACACCTTATTTAGCCATCATTTTTACAGTGACATGTGGTTTTAGATCTCAAGCACTTTTCTGCTTTGTCTGAGTTGCATGCTCGCTTTCAAACAGTTAGCTTGCTCAGCTGTGAGAAACTACGCTTTAAAGGAAACGCAGTTGTCAAACTTGTGCAAACTTTACTTGAACTAGAATTAAATTTAATTAAGGACAGATTTTTACTACAGATGTTAACTGTAACAAAAAATACTTCCAGCTAAGCACTTCCTTTTTTTTGTGTTTCAGGACTTTGCCATTGAAGTAATCAAGAGCACTCACAACTTCTGGAAAGCCCTCATTTCCCAGAAGACCGATGTTGGTGAACTGAGCTGGTAAACACTGTTCTTACTGATTTGACCACAGCTAAAAGAAATACAGCTTCTTTTAGGACACATATTATCTGAAAATCATCATTCATCTATAGCTTCTAATCAACGAATGACTGTCTTATCATGCAATACAGCAAAAACACGTGTGTCTCGGGAAGTGACAGCCCGTACTGCTGTTCAGCGGACGAGGCCAAAGCTTTTGTTGGTGAAGTAAGTAAGATTTGTCTTTTTGCAACATAACGACGTCTGTCAACACATCCCTCTTTGATTATTATTTCATAACTGATGTTTCACTCTATTTTTAGACTTGTCCCTGTGGAAAAGAAGAACCTATCCCCTCATCAGGTAGCTTTTTTAAATAAATATTCCTGTAAATAATGATTATTGGATTTCTGCTGAACTCGATTGATCTGACGTGAGATTGACATTAATGTTTTCATTTTTCAGTAGATAAATGGTTCTACTATGAGAGGAAGTAAACCGGGAGCGGGTTGGATTGGAGCAGAGTGAAAGGCTCATCTCTCATAGAAATACTTGAAGATGGTCTTACCAATGGGAACCAATGGGATGACGGGATGGGACGTGCATGGTCGGGTCTGGGCTGGCTGTTTTCCTGTAGATGAAGAAATAATGGTTAAATACTGTAGAGAAAGTCAAAATTAATAAAAAAGTACTCATGTCTTGACCAATAAATTCACGTATTTAAAAGTTCTCTTTGATGATGTACTGTCTTAAACAATGTCTGTAGATACTCTTGCCATCATGTATGAGACTCTGAACTGCTTTAATAAAGCTTCTCTGGTTAAATTATAATCAAAGTGTGATTTTTTTTTTTTTTAAATTTAAATGTTTGTACAACACAATTTATTCTGAATTAGAAGATGAGGACTTTTGTGTCAAGTTTAATGAGCAGAGTTGTCAGTATGAGAGTTGTGAGGAAATAAAGTTGAATTTTTTCAATTCTCATTGTCATACTGCTGCCACCTAGTGTTCGGTACCCTACAGTATGTTTATAAATCATAATTAACTTTTTTTTTAACGTTAGTCCGTTTTTTTTTAGCATTTTTATATTACAGTCATGAGCCAGATGCAATGTAATTATATTCTGCTGTGTATAGTCTGAATAAGAATTAAATTAATCTTCAATAACAACTAGGCCTCTTCTAGAAATTGACCTGGTGGATTGTGTTTAATAACTACTTTACCTGCATTATTATCCAAATCTGATTGTCATTTAAACTTCTAAACAGATATTATTGTGATGTGCATTCACTTTGATGACCTGTGATGGCACATTTAGGCTTTTACAGACTGTTGTAAGTGAGCAACTCATCTTTCTAACACACAGCTTTATCAGCAAATAGTAAATATCTGGGAGTTATATACCTGATGGTTAGCATGCTGTCTGTGAACCTCTGGACCAGGTGCTCTGATGAAGACAGGGTCCATCTTCCTCTTCTGCAGCTGGTTGAAAAGCATGTCCACCTGTGGCATGATCTTGTGGAGCAATGTCAGGAAAAAACAGAAAGCCTCGTCTTCAAGCATCCTCACAAAGCCCCCAGCCTCTTTGGGGATGTGTGATGTTGTAGTAATGTTTTTTGTGTGTGGCTGTCTGGCTCAGCGAACTCTATTGGCCGCCACATGTTGTTGTTGTAGTGACGTGAGGGAGGAGGAGCGGTTGCCCCGGTAACGTTAGACTACCATACGTCATCTCCCCCCCCCCCAGTTGCGTGCGCTTCTCTGTGATGACGCTACACAGAAACCCGTTCCATTCCAGAACATTATTATTACGTCACAGCGGATCAAAGGAGGAATTCCAGATAAATGGAATGCTTTACTCAATGGCTTAGAGCATTTTGGTTGCCAATCTCCATTTTCCCACCACTCACACAGACACAAACTGGTGTATCACATTAACTTGATCTGGATATTGGCAATATCGAGACCAAACCAAACCAAACAGGACTGTTCGATCGCGGGAAGAACAGTTTTTTTTCCCCCTCTGAGTTTCACAAATTCAGAAAAATTCATAATGATTCTAGGTCTGGGTTTTCTTGTGGGTGCTTTAGTCACTAAAACTGTCAGAAGGCTCCTGAAGCCATACCTCAGTCAAGATGACGAAGAAACCACCCTACCTGCAAGTTCCACTGACAATATCACTATTGAATTAGAGGCCGTCCCAACAACTAGCACTGCTAGAGAATGTGAAGTTGTTCATGCACCACAAACGGAAGAAATTAGTTCATTTGACGAAATCAGTATTGACGAGTTGAGCACTGGAGATAAAGAAACCACCCGACCTGCAAGTTCCACTGACAATAGCACCAGTAAATCAGTCCTTCCTGCACCACAAATGGAAGAAATCAGTTCAGGTCAAGACAACAGTTACGACGAGTTGAGCATGGGAGATGAAGAAATCCTCCCACCTGCCAGTCCCACTGACCTTATAACCATTGAATCAGAGGCCGACCCAAGGAACAGCACTGCTGGAGAATGTGCAGTTGTTCCTGCACCACAATTGGAAGAAATCTGTTCAGTTCAAGATATCAGTTATGACGAGTTGAGCATTGGAGATGAAAAAATCCTTCCACCTGCTGGTACCACTGACCATATCACCATTGAATCAGAGGGCAACTCACGAATCAGCAAGGAGATCTGCAGATTTCCAAACGATTTCAACAATTCTTGGATGAATGCAACATTGCAAGCTGCACTAAACCTTAAAGTTGTGCAGGAGAAATTGACGAAACAACAAACAGAGTATTTGACACAACTCTCATTTGCGAGACTGTTTTTGGAATTGAGCAACACAGTAGATCCAGCAAATCCACTGGATTTATTAGAACATGTGCTGGCCTGGTTAAATGAGTGTGGGGTACAAACAACTGTTCAGGTGACAGAGGAATGCAAGTCTGAAGAATGTAAATGCGACCATTGGAAATGCACCATGAATCTGGGCAGCATTTATTCTCTACCATCACCATGTCCGTATGGTTCAACCGCCTCTCTTCTAAGACATTCGATCAATGAACGCCAGTGCAAAATACACTGTCCCACATGCAAAAGACGCTTTGCCACACAAGAAGTGTGGGATAACCCCCCTGACATTCTCACCCTGAATCTGTCTCGAGCGGAAAATGCTGACCGCACGGTAGTCAGAGGCCCCGTGGATCCAACTCCCCACATAGTAATTCCTGTGGGAGAAAACAAAACACAGGTCTACTCCCTGTCCTCTGTAATTTGTCAGAGAGACAGTTTCGCAGACTCCGGGCACATGTGGTCCTATTTGTTTTCTGGTCCTATGAAGGGTACTACCATCGAGGCTGACGATGATCACATATCAGTCGTATCAGGACACATGCCAGCTGCCATCTATACACATGGGATAATTTACCTCTATGAGAAGTGCACTTAAGTTTCCTCCCATGTGTGATAGGCTGGCAACCTGTTCAGGGTGGTCATACTCCGGGTGCTCCGGTTTCCTCCCACAGTCTGTACAATTGTATTGTATTATACAGTTGTCTGTCTCTATGTGTCAGCGTGTGATAGGCTGGCAACCTGTTAAGGGTGGTCATACTCTGGGTGGTCCGGTTTCCTCCCACAGTCTGTACAGTTGTATTGTATTATATACTGTAGTTGTCTGTCTCTATTTGTCAGCGCGTGATAGGCTGGCAACCTGTTCAGGGTGGGTATACTCCGGGTGCTCCGGTTTCCTCCCACAGTCTGTACAGTTGTATTGTATTATATACTGTAGTTGTCTGTCTCTATGTGTCAGCGTGTGATAGGCTGGCAACCTGTTCAGGGTGGGTATACTCCGGGTGCTGCGGTTTCCTCCCACAGTCTGTACTATTGTATTGTATAAGTTGTCTGTCTCTATGTGTCAGCGTGTGATATGCTGGCAACCTGTTCAGGGTGGGTATACTCCGGGTGCTGCGGTTTCCTCCCACAGTCTGTACTATTATATTGTATAATTGTGTGTCTCTATGTGTCAGCGTGTGATATGCTGGCAAACTGCTCAGAAGTGGGTATACTCCGGGTGCTCCGGTTTCCTCCCACAGTCTGTACAGTTGTTTTGTATTGTATTGTATAGTTGTCTGTCTCTATGTGTCAGCGTGTGATACGCTGGCAAACTGCTCAGAAGTGGGTATACTCCGGGTGCTCCGGTTTCCTCCCACAGTCTGTGCAGTTGTTTTGTATTGTATTGTATTGTATTGTATAGTATAGTTGTCTGTCTCTGTGTGTTAGCCTATGATAGGCTGATAAGTAAATATAATAATATGTAAATAAATAAATAAATAAAAAACATGAATTGATAATAATAATTGTCTCTTCTGATTCACCTCATTTACCAGCAGCAGAATTTCTTTCCAGCACCACTTTGGTTTTCTTTACTTTCAGCCAATTTGTTATTCTGTCATCATGGTTTATATATTTAAATATCATAGATTGCAAGTGTAGGTATTTTTTACACCATAACTACTTTTACTTAAATAAATGTTGTATTTCTTGATTAATATTGAGACCAAGAACAAGAATAACAATAAGAAAACAAAATAGAAAACTTAAAAATCCTTCATATGAACTGGGATTTTCTAGGTTAACTCGGATGTCAGTATAGCTTTCCCCTAATTGGTACAAAAATATTTTCCTATTTCCAACACAAACACTCTAAATGGGTCCCTGTTTAATTCCCAATGCAGGTTTATGCATTGTCACAACTGACTATGATTATATGAACGACATAAAGGAAATGCATACACATTCAAGAAATCTGAAAAAGAAAACAAACACAAGAAACACTATTTAAAGTGAGCAGGATCACAGGCTTGTCCGAACAAGTGTGGTGTGAGTAATTTTATCATACATCTCTGCAAAGCCGGCAGCCATACTGGATTACATGAAGCAATAAAACAGCCTGACTCCTAAAATCCCCTCTCTCTGTGAAGTTTCCTACACTCTCACTGCAGACTGTTTATACAATCACTTATCATCTGTCTCGCATACCATCCATTTTAAGAATACGCCTGCAAAAGATTAAGGCAAAGGTCTGTTGACAACATCAGCTCCCAAATAATTATCCTTTATATAACATAACATAACATAACATAACATAACATAACATACAGAAGATAGACAGATAGCTCAACAGATCTAATCATTAGTATGCTCCGACGTCATTTGTTTCTGATAACATAAACTTTTTATGTGAAGCATCAGATATGATAACTATAGGAACATAGAATTCATACTTGACCTATTAGACTGGGAGAGATGAACAAAATGTACCTTATTATCAGACTATAATAAAAACAACAGATTGTATCAGCCAGGAAAACAACAAGTTCAAAGTTAAATGAACAATAACTGACAACTTGCTTAACTAGGAAACTGTCTAAATATTTTTGGGAGCTGCACAGAATCATTGACAAGGCAGACAGAAGTTAGATTTACTTATTAACTCTTAAAACTCTCAAAAAACAATGTGTTTTTTTTCGTTTTTGTCTGGATGATATACATTCCATGTATGGGGATATATAAAAATGACAATTATATTGATATATTAAAAAATGGATAAAGCACGATACAGTCATTGTACAGAAACCTCAACCATTTCTAGTTTTATTAATAGTTTAGTAATATTTGTAGTTAATCCAGAGGAAATAATAAACAAACAGGTAAAGTCAGATAATGAATAACTGCAGCTCCATAGATAGACTCTAGGACAGTGGTTCTCAACTGGTCTGGCTTCAGGACCCACCATCACCCCTTAATGACAAGCCGCGATCCGAATCAAAGAAAAATGTCAACTTTTCAAATTGATTTAACATAACATTCAGTAACACTTCAGTAACTGTACTCTTAACGTTTATTCAGTCACTTATTCTGGCAATAAAAATAAAATAAAAAGTACAAATATGACAACCAACAGTGCACTATGGAATAAATTCAGTTTCTTCAGTTTTTATCCACAAACTCAAAATAAATTAAACAAAAAGTGCAATTCAAAAAGATTCAAGTATACAAAATTAACTTTTCTTCTGATTACCTTATCAGTTGGTAAA
>CAKALG010044740.1:0-10113 GCA_916700815.1 Helicolenus hilgendorfi
GGGGATGCTGAGGAGAGCTTTGCTCCGCCCCTGGTTTTTGCTGCTACCACAGCACAGCACACGCAGACGCAAATCGTTTTTCAAAACTAATTCTGTTGACTGATCAGGTAGCTCCAGGGGCTCAGACATTAAAATGGGAACCGGGCGATGAGCAGGTTAGATTACTATTCTAAATAGAAACACGCTCTCCATGTCAGTTTTCATGATCCGTACAGCTTGTTTGTGTTGCATGTCAAAAACCCTAAGATGCAGTTCAAATCTGTGGAAAACGTTAGTTACTGGACCTTGAGATGATGGAGGGGCTCATTTCAGCCCTTCTCAGACTGCATAGGGACTCGAGAAGCCAGGTTAACCCAGGATAATTGCATTTAATGCTCTAAACAAACATTTATTCAAAGCACAGTTCATAATGTGAAATGTATATTTACTTCATGATGACTTCCTCTAACCAGACACTCAATTCAGGAAATAATAGTGCACATTCTGCCACTGCTCTCAGCATACAGTACCACCACGACGGCCTTCATGATATGCTGCCTTCACTTGTTCATCATGAATGCCACTTGTTTCCTGCTAGCAGCTCTAAATCATCTCTCTTCCAGCTCTTGAAGGGGAACATATTATACTCATATTTCTTGTATTCTGGGTTTCTATGAGAACATGTTAACATGCTCTAATGTTAAAAAAAAACACATTATTTTTCTCATACTGTCTGTCTGAACACATGTATTCACCCTCTGTCTGCTCTGTTTTAGCGCCTGTCTCTTTAAGCCCCCTTCCCAAAAAAAGCCCAGTCTGCTTTGATTGGCTTCTGGGAAAAATATGGTGCCTTTGCGAAAATATAGTCCTCAAGCCGTGAGCGGTATATTCTAATGAGCCTGCATGTGACATAGGAAGGGGAGCCAAATCTGAATGGCTTGTTGAATCACATGTTTTCTGATTTAGACCGCCCACAAAAAACTGACTGGGTTGTCTTATTTCACAGTTTGTGTGTTCGTAGACACTCAGATACCCAAATGTATGAGCATAGGCACTGAAGAAGTGATTTTTCATGATATGTCCCCTTTAAGACCTTCGCTGCCCTGCTGAGTCAGCCTCAGCTTCAATCCTCCCAAGCTCAGTTTTTTGCGCTGAGCAGATTTTCTGACACCATGTGGCAAGCTTGTCAATTTCTATTTAGTTGAAAACAAGCAGCATTATGAGCGCTATGTCTGCGCGTTTGGCATGCATGTGAGGGTGCCAGTGCTGCTGGCTGTTTCCTAAATCTGGTCACAAGCTTGGCACAAGATGCTTGTCGCCTGAACATGTTTGACTGTAGTTGGATGCAACACTTTGCAGGCAGAAAACTTGTCGTGGGATTTATTATACCCTTACATATGTTGTTGTTGGTGATTCATCAGACATGGCACTTGTTGCCCAGAGATTTGCTTTAATAATGTTGCCAGCTGATGTATGTGTGGCTGTGTACATTAGAAATTTAAATCACTAGAGGTGGCTAGCTGAGCTTTGTTTCCATTTGAAGCTATTTCACTTAAATTGATGGGTGTTTTCGTGCCTCAGGGACAAGGACACTTTATCAAATTGTGGAGGATAATATTTAATGCAGCTCAACATATCGCTGTGGTATACTTGTCCAGAATATATCTCTTGTTAAAGGGTACTGTGGAGTGTTTTAGCACAGTGTCATCTAAGGTGGCAGCATGAGCTCACTCATCAAACAGAAATGGCTTTGCAAGCATCCGAGGAGAATTAGGCTGCTACACCATGCTTGTTGCTCAGTGTAGCTTAAGGCACATTTAATGATGTGGAATTTTTCCCTCGTATCAAGATACTCCAACAGTATTGGCCACAGCTTTTCCTATCTTTAGCTTCTATGCACAATTGCTTGTATTACAGAGCGAATAGTGCTGTTCAGAACTACTTCACCAAACATACCTGTTTATGGTGTAATACAATTTGCAAAATCCAAATTGCAATTTCCAAGTAACATTTCTGACAGCTGGTATACCTGAAGCAGACGTGTTTAAACTGTGAGGGAGAGTTAATGGGGAAGGCGCAGGGGAAGAGACGTGAGGCAAAGATACTGCATGATGGGAAAGGGGACAGGTGCATGCCGGTGTCTGAAAACAACAAGAAGTTAGTTATTGAAGTTCAGCTTGAAGCGATGAACTTACAGAGAATTATTTAAATCTGCAACTTCCCTCAGATTTATAGAGAAGCTCATTGTTTAGCTGTCCGACCCACAGCTTTATTGTTTTGATTCCCTCTCATAGTGTTGTTTTCAGCTGCAGTTTTTTTATGCTGAAAAGTTCTAAAAACCCACCGTACACCACTGACCCAGCACATAGTAGCAGAAAGACACAGCAAGCGACTAGCTGGTGAACATAGTGAAGCATTTAGCAACTGAAGAGCCAGGTATTTCCCTCAGCAGTTGGTAGAGACCAAAAGCAGAGCTAAAAGAGAGCGAATATTGGACTTACATCCATCAGGTGGCCACAAACACGACTCCAAATGAATGATAACGTTGCTCTGTAACTTCTGGATATGTACATAACCAACTATTGGTTCACCATATCAACTTAAAAGGTATTGATGTATCAATGCTGTGTTTATATCAGGCACCAACCTCTGGTTCTGAGAAGTGAAGCGCAATGCTGAAGTGCCTTAAACTTGCATTCTTTCTAATAGCCAGCAGGGGGCGACTCCTCTGGTTACAAAAAGAAGTCAGATTGTGTAGAAGTCTGAGAAAATGAGCCTACTTCTCACTTGATTTATTACCTCAGTAAACATTGTAATCATGAGTTTATGGTCTCAATCGCTAGTTTCAAGTCTTCTTCAATACAGCATGATGTTCATTTAGTAAATTATGGTCCCATTTAGAATAATAGACCATAAAGCAGGGCTAACTTATGATTGCCAGGTCTCTACCACAGTCTGGGAGTTGTCTGTGTTTTCGTCTTAGAACTTTAACCCTTTCACAGTGTGTTTTCAGTTCATGAAAGTTAATTGAAACATTTTAGTCGCTTAAAATTGTCATTATTCAGTGTTCTGTTGTTGTTCCACCCTCTCGTGTCACTTCTGGTTTCACATAGTCAATAGTCGTGATGAATTAAAAATGACTTGACTGGTCACAGTAATGATTTTGGAGATCCGCTTGGGTCGTCCCAAGTAATTACATATAAATATGATAGCCAAGAGTATATTTGTTCTAATAATCTGCCTATAGGTTTGTAAGTAATTAAGTATCTAATACTGTCGATTATAACTTCAAATGTTTATATATGGACGTGTAATTTTCAGTTAAATACTGTAGTTTATCTTGTATGAATGCAGCCTCTCTTGCAGATTATAAATGCCTCTCATTATGCCCAGCCATGAGATGATTCTTTTTAACAATGAGTGAGTTGTCAGTTGTAGACAGCTAAACAAATTGGCCCTTCCCACTGAGAGTGAATCTTCTGTAGTAATAGTGAATGGCAGAATCCAATAAAAGCCCTGACCCAGTGCAGTCACCGTAAGCAATCTGTGTGCCTGTTTAAGCAAATGGTTCATTTGCCTTTACATCTGTCAGCAATTAGGTGTAATTATTTAAGCCAACAAGGGCAGCTTCAAAGGGCGAAATCCATCCCACAATGCCGCTCGGGCGCGGATCGTTATTTTCCACCTTGTTGTTTGCTCTCATCTGATCAGGACGGTCTGCACTTCATCTTATTTCCCAGCGTGCTTTGCTTATTCATTGTTGTCACCACATGTTATCTCGCTTTTGTTTGCTTTAGACTGAAATCCTTTTGTTCACATTCTTCTGCACACAAGACACGACCTGCCAGCTGATGCCTGTGTCTGAAATAGTCTTCATAGGCTTTCACGAAAAAAAACTCTGTTTCAGTAACAGAGCAGCACAAACACTGTTGGTTTACATCTTCCTGTGCCTATTGAAGGGCCACTCTGCCTGCTCTGCTTACTCAGTGATTAACATGAAAAAAGCCAGGCTGTGTCTGCTCCTCATGTTTATTTAATCAGGGTAAATGTTGTGGGTTCTTGTGGCTCATGCTGAATATGTTTGTTTTTCATTAAGCCCTCTGCAGAAGGCCTGATTTCCCTCCTGTCAAGACGCACACCGAAAACACATAAATGCACACACAAACATATGCAGCGTCATAAATACAATGAATAAAGATCTGTTGACTTTGGTGCTTAGCGAGATCTGTTGTTGACAGTACGGACAATGTTGTAAGATGCTTTTTAGCAGCTGTATTTTTTAGGAATAACTCCAACCTCCCACCCGCTTACACGCCTGTTGTCACATTGTCACTCTGGGCATGTCTCGTTTTCCAAGCGTGATTATTGCGACCACAATGGAGCCGTTTGATCGCTGTCTTTGTGTGGCCTTCACCGCTTTGTTTTATTTGGGGAAAACGAGTTGTTGTGTTTCTCTCCGGACGCCTGATAAGACCGGGTGATACAAATGGAAAGCAGGTTGCTGAGATCTCCCATTACCCCCAGCTCCCCTCGGTACCGTCTGCCCTCCAAGAAAGAAAAAGAATCTGTATTTGTTTAAGAGCCAGACACAACCAGGAAATCAGATCATATACGCAGGATATCCTCTTGTCCCATTGAGAAAAAAAAAACAAAGATCTCTGCTATGATGAGATTAGTGCCAGTAAATTGGCTAGGTGTCTTTGTCTGAGTGCATTTTTGAAGTGGACACTATTTTGTCAGGCGCAGCTATTGTTGTGAGAGTGCCATAATGAGAGAGAGAAGGGGAACAAACATCTTATAGATGGGTGCGTCTGTCAGGGGAATAATTTACTGCCGACCTGAAAAGCTCCACTGGCCTCAGACAACTCCCCCCCACTTGCTTCTGTGTATTATGCCGACACTGGCTCATCTGCACCTGAAAATTCTCAGCAGCTGTGTGTGTGTGTGTTTTTGTGTGAGTATCTGTGTCTATTCTGAGACACTACAGAAGGCAGACAGACTTTCGGACTGCAGTTTTAGGAGGGAAGAATGCAGTTTGGAGGGGTTCCAGTTTGGGTTTCCTGCCATACATTTCTTATATGTCTCCTACTCTGCAGCACAGAATATAGATATGATAAATCTGCCTTTACCAAATAATGCCGCGGGGCTCTAAATTTCTCACCCTCTATGAGTTTAATGGGTTTTTTTCGAGGTGATTGAGTTAGGTGTCTGTAAAACATCCCACAGAGGCTCAGCCAAAGCAAGGCATCGCCATCCCTGATTGAGATGACATACAGTAAATGAGTTCACTTAAACTAATAACTAGTATTTCTACTTTCTTGCTTACCATACTCACCTAATCCATCAATGCACCACCAACCTTTCTCAATACTTAATGATAACCAATGTGCTGAGTGGTTTATGTTTAGCCACATTCACTGATCCATCACTGCCGACGAACACAAGCTACAGTAGTGTTGATCTGGAAAACACAGACGCAGGCGTAAAGAGACAAAGGAATTCCATGACGTCCTTTGGAAGCAGACGTTATTTGGATGATTTCAGAGAAACAAGACCAAAAATCTTAGTGTTAGCAGCTCTTTAAGGATGTGCTTAGTCCCGACGGTGTTTTGCGTTAGTGATGTAATGGTATGTGTATTCGTCCCGAACTGTTTGGTAAAGGATGGACGATATGCGACATCCTTTCAGTACGCCCTGTGATCCAAACAGGGACAAAATAGGCTGTGACCGTGATCCCAAAGCAGAGGTACATAACAAACCATTAATTGTGTGTACCGTTACGCCCCTACTTTGCGCTTAATGCAAACATCAACACACTCACAATGACCAGCTGAAACTGATGTCTACCAGGTACAATGTTGATCATGTTCACCCTCTCTAATAAAAGAGAGGCTAATAAAAACTGCCTTCACAGTGAGCTTTAGTGCTTCCTGGAGACATGGTCCTACTCTGGTGAGAACTGTTGTTTTCGGGTTGATGATGTAATCTGTTATATTTGTAATTACTGTACATACTGTAGGAAAATCATGGATAAAACCGTATGTTCAGCATGTGAAGTCAAACTGCTGTGAGGTATTTGAACCGAATAAGGACTCTGGGAGAGTGATGATGGCTTTCATATCCTCACTTCAGGGTCCTCACAGCTGGAGTATGACACGATTATGTGTGGATGTGAGCGCTTGGACTATATCCTATTTGTGCAGCACAGGCGAAGAAGCTCGGAATCTCAAAATAACAGTAACGCCAAGTTGCACTGAAGCGTTGTGTTTAGAGATTGGCCCTGCTACCTTTTAATGGCAGCCTTGAGACACAGAAGAAATACGCCTCCCTAAACTCACCTTGCACTCCACATTTCCAATAGCTGCAATTAAGGGGGGATTTATTCATTTAAATCTGCAAGCAAAGAAATTCTGCCTCAAGGATTTCCTCAAAGGCTTGCTCACCTTCATAGATGCAGTGTTTTGTTAGTTTTCAGCAGGTTTTGAATTGTGTTCGCTGTTAATTATTCCTGTACTGCACTCGTTTAGTTCACCACTATTAAATCAACTCCAATCTGGTCGGAAGTCAACATTAAATACTCAGTACTATTATCTACCCAGAGTTAATAAAATAGTTCTTTCTGTTGAAATTCTGTCCTCTTACCCTTTAACTTTTCATCCTTCTGTATGTATTCAGGAGCTGCTGTGCTCTCAAGCAGCTCTCGGCTCTTTCGTCTTGTGTGATTTCTCTGAGCTGCAGGTCAGCTTGCTGGATGGACTGCTGAATGAGGTTTTTGTAGGACCTTGCTCATTCCCGGCAACTCTTTTTCCTCCCCCTCTCTCAACCCTTGTCTCATTGTTGTAGGAAAGTACTTGAGCTTCTCAGTGTTTCTCTTTCTCTTTGTAGCTTGAGGAAGCGGCAGTTATTCAAGATGAATAAACTGAAGGCTGGGTGAAAACACTAGTGCTGAAGTGTATACGTGGTGTGTTTGTCCAGGTCGATCGGTTGTATTACTGATGAAAGCAGTGGCTCGCACAGATGGGCGCTAGTACATTTGCTACTTACACAAAGTGGGTGCTGGGCGTGAAAATGACAACTGCGTTGGTCTGAAACTAGCAATGACAGGTGCGCTGTGCTGTGTGCCGCTTTGCACCGGGTGTAAGATAGTACCCTGAGACTTTATTTCAAAGATAAGTTGTAATTTTGCTAGAACTACTGTGCTTTGACACAAAGGTTATTGTAAAAATGCTACATTACCACAAGAACAGTAAGAATTCTCAGTGTTTTTGTATGCACTTCAGTGGATGTGAGCATTCTGACTTTGACGCAGGCTACAGAAGGACATGGAGGTTACTCTTTTCTTATTTAGCCATGATTGTGGGCTTAGAACAAAAGATTAAAAATAAAAGGGATTTGACAAACGCGAAGTTGTTTTTCTCAACCATTTGACGCTAAGCCTGGTCAAACAGTACTTTTCCATGTCTGACTTCAGCGCCGAATTGTTATTCCAGCTGTCTTTAATCTTAAGAAAATATTTAGAGGAGAGCCATCTGGAACATAAAGCTGATAGGGATACAGTAGTTTGTTCCATCATAACACAAGAATTGAATTAATCCTTGTAATGCAAGCTCCATTTTCCATGCATTACTGGGTCGGCACCGTGAAACTAACTTTCTGTCATGTGGCTTTGTGCTCTCATAGTCAATTCTGTATAGAAAGAGTATATGAATATAAGCAAAGCTATGGACTCAGAAGTGCAAAGCTTGAATTTGTTTGTTGGTTGCCTTTTTGGTAAATTGGAGCAACAACCTCCACAGTGAAAGATAATAATGAATATTGGCATTCTGATTTTTTACTTTAAAAGTTAAAACTCCTAAAACACATTTAAATCTTCAGTTTGATGGCAGTAGTTAATTATTACTAGGTTTCAGGAAATGCAATCTTTGAAAGATTTATTTTATTGCTGCAACTAATGATTCTTTGCATTATGTTCTCCATGAATTATTGTAATGTACAGTACAACAATTGTGGAAAAATTCTCATCGCAATATGTCAGCCCAAGATGACGTCTTCATATTGCTTATTAATTTCTGACCAAAACCCAATGATCTTTAATCTACAGTGATGTAAAACAGAGAGGAGCTCACATTTGTACCAACCGCGACAGTGATGCTGGTATTCTTTTCCCCTGGCCCGATTTGGCATCGCAGCTGGTGTGATCCCATCACAAGAAGGTCTTTAGTTTGAATGTTCATATATAATCAAAACCCAGCAAAATAGCATAGTTCCCTCTTAATATCTAGAGAAATATGTCGGTGCATATTACTTTTCTCCAATTATCATTTTCTCTGCTTTGTCAAAAAACATGCCTATTTTCAAAAGGCATCTTTGTTGAGATTTCTGCCGGTACTGATAAGTGTGAGGAGTCACAGTAAATAGACAAATGCTGTTTTTGATGTTCTCTTTTTAAAGAATAATTGTTAAGCAATTGGAACGCAAGCATTCAAATTGAACGGCATTAAAGACCACTCAACATTACAACGGAAGGTTGAACAGGTTTGAGTCGATTTGCCATTGTTAAATATATAGTAGAGTAAATATACAGTAGATATTATGATCAATACTATGTGCACATACTAATAATGCCCCCACAACAAAGGCCTAGTTTGAAGAAGGTGCCGGGCTGCTGACCGTACACCATTTATACCATATTTACCTGTAATTTTCCCCTTGAACTGTTAGATTACACATGTACACCTGAAGTAGTTCAGCTTCTCTCATCACACCAGTAATTGGTTACATCTCCACAAACAGCAGCTGTGAATTACCCATCAATTTGTTCCACCCAACACTTAGAGCTTGCTTAATGCTATTTCACACCTACTAAAAATGTGATAACCAGGTCAAGGACTCCCTGAAGAATGAGAGACGATTCACTGCTCGACTATGTAGCGGAAGTTAATAAGGGCTGTTGTCCCGGAGTACCCCACAAGGAGAGGTTGTACTTATCAGTCTTTATTAGCATTCATTAGATCTCCTCTTATTGTTTACTCTGTCTGTTGTTGTGTAGAGATTTGGGTTGTTTGTGTACTCTGAGTTCTGCTGAATGCCGCGGTATCGTGGGAAGCCAGATTCGTTAAGCCTCTGGTGCGTTCGAGTGCTCTCTCCGTCTCTCACCATCTCTGTCTGTTCCTGTTTTCCGCCACCATCCATCCCTCCCTCTTCGCCTCTCTGCCGGGAGACCGGTTTGTGTAAACTAATTAAATTGTCTCAGTAAGACATGTAGATCAGACTCTTTGATCAGCCTCTTCACAGGCTCGTCTTGTTTGGTGGCTCAAATGCCAGCAAAGACCAGAGAAGTTCCAGCTTGTTAAATCTACTGCTGGATCAGAGTGCTCCTGCAACCATTAGCAAAAAGCAGTGACGTAGGTTATTAAAGTAAGCTAATCAATAAGGTTATAAATAGCACAAGCTGAATCAAAGTTAGCTGTGCTAAGTTTGGAAATAACTGAATGGGTTATTTTGGAGTTTTTGAAGTGGCGTTGTATCAATGCTCCTGTGTTCTGCCAGGTAAAATTTATGTTTTTGTGAATGGAGTCTGGTGGCTTTTGAAGAGAGCAATATGACGGCATCAGTTTTTTCCGATGAGGAACTGAAGCCGCTATATTGCCGTCTTCAAAGCCACCGGACTCCATTCACAAAAACAGTAGTTTTACCTGGCAGAACACAGGAGCTGCTGGTCTAGCGCTGCATCGATCGGTTAGTTTGTTTGTGTTATTGTGTGTCTTTTGGATCCGAACTAACGTGGCGTCCACAGCAGTACACTGCTTAGCTTTCTCCAAACTGGGAGCATTCCGACCGCCGTCTAAGTGACTGTATGTAACGTTAATACACAGACTATAAAGATGTATATATAATGTAGCAGCGTCATCATGCAGATACCTATGTCAGGTCACGAGGGCCCACTTTTTTTTAAGGAAAATAGCATTTTGGCACTAAAACATACATACTTCGACCGAAATTTGAATGTTCGGAAAAAAATAATGGACCAGACGTTTAATTAAAATAGCAGCCTTCCAGATTGCAACCTGCTGTAAGGATACCTGCAGACATGTATTGCCACTGCCACATTGTAATTACTTTGTACACTGCCAG
>CAKALG010044743.1:0-12738 GCA_916700815.1 Helicolenus hilgendorfi
CACGAGCCGAGCATGGCCTCGGCTTGTTGGCGTGAGCCACCTAGATGCTACATTAGCACCACGTTAACAGAAAGAAAGACACAACAACTAACCATAATATCTCTAAAACTACATTTATGATCACACTGACACATGTTCTATTACACAGACTGGTGACGGTTATGGAAAGTTAAAGTTACGTCTCCTCTCTCGTACAATTCAGAGCCTTTGGCTGCGACTACTTCACTCAGAGCAGCTGTCAATCACAGCTGTCAATCACAGCTGTCTATGGCATGAACCATAGACTGTATATAAAGATGGACGACATGAAAAGTGAAGCCAAAACATCTGGATCGCCCCCTGGTGGCTGGCTGCAGTATAGGTCATAAATCCCGCCTCCCTCCTTGTTAACAGATGGGACATGAGCCAAACTAAAAAGTCAAAGTACACGTCAAATAAAATATCCCCAAAGATGGTTTCTGTCATTTTACGTAGTTCTTATCACGCTGATGTTTGTTCAAGCGTTATAAAGTTTGGTTTTAATTAGTTATTTGATGCTATAAAAAGGGGGTGTGATGTCATGATTGACAGCTGTGAGTCTCTCTCGTTGACAAGATGTGGCCGTGCTCAGCTCGCGATTGGCTCAGGCGAGTGTGTCTCAATACTGCGGCTCCACCGCCCGATCATCACTGCGAGATTCTGGCTTCAAATGACATTTAAATCTCTAGATGACAGCCTCCATATCCGGGATATTTTGGCTTCACTTCTGTACAGTTGGAGGAAGTGGAGAAGCGTCGTCCATCTTTATATACAGTCTATGGTTAGAACAAAGAAATACACACACACTATGCTGAACAGAGAGCCTGGAGGGAGCCTCAGGGTGCTTTGCAGCCATCTGCAGAGCTCTACTTCTTCTTCTGTGATTGTCCGCGTGCTTCATGAAATGTTACGTGATGGGTGTGCGTGTCCATTCTGTCATCAATGGGGAATCATCTAATTATGATTCTCCTCTCACACTCATCTTGGCTCAAGATGCAGATGTATTTTAAGCCCTCACAAAGGTGTGTGTCGTCATGTCAGGTAGAGCTATTTTTAACCACCTCGCTGTACTTGAAACTGGCAATTTCCTGGAACACGTACCGGTGCCAATCCCTCTCTCTAACAGGACGAACAGGAAGCTAGTAACAAAGTATGGATTTGATGCTGAGACCAATTACCCGAAGAGAACACAATGATATTGTCTTTCTCTTTCTGTTTTCCAGTACATGTTCCAGCAGTTTGCACGAGAGGTGGACGGTGGGGAAAACGAGGCGTTGATCAACCAGAGTGAAATCATCACGCTCTGCCTCTCCTCTGACCTTTTGTGACGGAGCAGAAGGTCAGAGTTCAGAGAGACGATCGGCCCACTAAATGGGGTGAAATCTCATTTGTTCATCTCTGAAATGTAACGATTGCTCATAGGTGCCGTCTGGCAGCGACCTCTGACCCTTAGAGTGAGTCAGCGTGATTGCATTGCGTGTGTGTGTGTGTGTGTGTGTGTTTGCCTACCATCGGAGTCGATGCTGTTGAGCGCCGTAGGGGGAATGATGGAGACTTTGCATTGACCAAGAGGACACTTGCGAGGGTACAGGTCCATACAGGCTGTGTGCACCTAGAAGAGCGACAGCAAATACAACAGATCCATTTAGACTGAAGACTTTATTATCTTTTCTCTCATGTACAACAAGTACAACAGCAATGACATACATTTCCCTATGGGTGTGATGATTTAAAAGATATTGATTGATGAATGACAACATTTTGCATGTTGTCTGCTTCATTGTTATTTTAATGGTTAATTTAACATCTGGCTGAGAGACAACAGTGGAACATTTGCCATGTGGCTAACACTTGCACATTTACAGTAATATAGGGAATGTGCACTGTTCCTGTAAAATAAATAAATAAAAAAAATAAAATAATAATAACATAAATAAATAAATATCATACTAACTACGACGCCGTATTAGAATCTGAATTTCTGAGATTAAAGTCGTAAATTTACAAGAAAAAATCTTGGATACTCTGAGATTAAAAAACAAACAAATTTACAAGAAAAGACTCACAAATTTTCGAAATTATTAAGTCATAAATTCATAAGAAAAAAGTAAAACAAATAGTGCAAGAGTGCAAAACTGTGGTAACGCCAGCACCCGTCAAATTCCGTTGCTCCTAAAGTAGCATTGTTATGGTAAGGATGGCCTCTGAGCGAGACAAAGGTCCTGAAAGATACATAAACACGTTTCTTTCATGTCCTTTCTGTGTTCTTTTATGAACATGAGTAAAATACTGTAGTATTATTGTAGAAGTTACAGCTAAAGTAGAGGCGAACAACTTCTATCTTTGACACCACAAAGGCTTCAAAACGTCAGTCCCCAAACCAATGGGTGACGTCACGTCAGTCTACATACAGTCTACATACAGTCTATGGTTTTTTTCTCGTAAATTTGCCACTTTAATCTCAGAAATTCAGAGTTTCTTCTTGGAATATTACCGCCCTCCCCCGGCCTACAATGACCCTTATGTGCCGTCGTATATAACGGAGAATACTATTGCAGATATAATAATATATATATATATATGCACACATTTCCACACATCATAATAACTGGCCAAAACACAATGGTTTAGTGCCACTGTGTGACCCATCAGGTTATAAAACAGGTAGAGTTTATGCTCCTTAGACTGTGAGGAAATGCTGCTGCTGAAGGCTTGGATTGCTCCAGTAACAACAGTAACAACTCGATAAGGAGCAAAAAATAGATTGATAAATGGAAAACAGGCAGTGGGAACCATCAGTCAGCATATAACTGTGTTTATGAAATGTTATGTCCTGACTGTGGTTGCCAGCATAATAAACAACGAGATGCAGTTACATGCTGCAAACAATTAACATAAACAGTTCAGTCATTTTGAAATATGAGACTATCAACAAGCCACATTCAACGCCGAGACGATGCTTTTTGTTGTCTTAAAATGTTCCGATTACGATTCAAACGATCAACCTCTTGTGTCGTTTTAATCCTTTTTAAATGGGGGGGAAATGAAGCATTATGCGTATGCGACAGATGTCTTACCATAGCTTTGCACCAGAGGCAGCGCCAGTCCTGCAGTCTCAGCACGCTGCCACACGTCTTATCACACACGGCACACTTGGCACTGACAGGCAGGTTTCCTTCCAACCACTGGTGAGGCATCGCAATCTGTGGGTTCAACACGCACAGTTCAACAAACACTTTAATACGTCTAATTTGATCATTTCTTCTAGGAGCACTTTTCTCTGTTTACAATGATTCCAAATCTCTCTTTCTTTTCTGATACTGATGAATCCATGAGCATGAACAAGTTGTGTTGAAGCGCACTGATTTGAACACACTTTGCATTATTATTAAGGGTGGGAATCACCAGAGGCCCTACGATAAGATATTATCACGATACTTGCTATTTTAAACAAAGTATTGCGATAAGAAATTATGCAGTTTGTGTACATCTGTTTTATCTAATAAGATGCAGTTTTCATTCTGTTCATCTCAGCGTTTTCATTCACATATCTCAAAGTCAGAGGTCAAGGGACCCCTTTAAAAAGGGCCATGCAAGTTCTTCCTCGCCAAAATTTAGTGTAACTTTGGAGCAATATTTTACCTCCTTCGCAACAAGCTAGTATGACATGGTTGGTAACGATGGATTCCTGAGGTTTTGTAGTTTCATATGATACCAGCATCTTCACTCTAGCTTTAAAACTGAGCCCACTACAACCTAAAACTCGCAAGTTGCGTTAATGCGTTAAAGAAATTTGTGGCATTAAAATTAATTTGCGTTATTATCGCGTTAACTTTGACAGTAGAAAACAAGGCTAATTACACAGTTAGCAGCTCCTAAAATCATGCCAAGCTAATGTTTCACATGCAAACTTACCCCATCCTCATCCTCAATGATATCCTTCCCTATGGAAGCCAGGGTTGTCCATTTACAGTTGTTAGTGGCTCTGACAGCACAGCGTTTGTGGGCTTTGAATTTGCACACTGTAAAAAAACACACAAACAGTCAACACACATGTTTTCCAGCTTTAATAACATCAGTTAAAATAACTCTAGCTAGTTTCATATTCTTGTTTCTCAAAGCTGTGAAACACTGATGCACGATTCAGGAACAGACACACCCCGCAAAGTACAGTGTTCTAATGAATCAAGCCTTAATGAGATGTCCGTGGGTGTAATTACTAACCTCCCTGAGCCTGTTCTTGCACTTACATATCTGACAGATAGAAGCAAAGCTGAGCTCCACGTCACAGGTCTCAATCCATTTATCTGTAACCAGCAACAGGCTGAGAAAGACCTGAACCCTGGACCACACAGGGCAGGTTGATTCAGATCCATATTAAACGCTACCTGCTGGATTACTGCTTTAGCTAACCGTCTCCTGGCTCCAGCTTTGTATTTAGCAGATATGAGATTTGATCTTCTCATGTACAGTAACTCTCCGCAAGAAAGAAAGCAGATACACGTAGTTCCCAAAATGAACAACTATTCCTTTAAAATGCTTGACGTAACAGAGCTCCTGCTGTATACCTCGGTCGGAAGGTTCACTCGGTATACGTATGAGAGGCTGTAAGGCCAAGAGAAGCACTTTCACATTTCACACATTGGACTTTAATGTATTTAATGCAGGCTGCTCTGAATAAGAAACTCAAAAGCGAAATGTAAATGGAGCGTGAATGGTTCCCATGAAGATGTATAGGCAGATGGAGATTGCTCTCGCCTTTTTCTCCATTAAGGATGAGGCACTTAGCACCAGACTCATGAATAATGTCTGCGCTCCGAGGGAACTTTGCTTTCCAGCCACCCCGCCCATCCTCACGCACACACGATCCTGTCATTATAGGAAGTCTACACAAACTAAGTCAGAGTCATATCCGGGAGCAACAATTGATGTTTCAATCTAGTCCACCGCTAAATGCTGTTAGGGAACATTAGCAGAGCATTAGGAGAATTCAGAGGACATGATACCGCTGCCTGTTAATGGCCAAGCCAAACCCTGAGCATTCGCCGAGCAGACTGGAGGAAAACATCGTGTGTAGCTGACTGAGTGTTTGTGCGATGATGAAATAGAGATGTGTGTGTGTGTGTGTGTTTGTGTCTAGGAAGCACAAATCAATCCCCCGACCGTCCTGCGCAGGAAATCGAAGGGAAATCTAAGCCGTGTTGATTGCTGTGAAACTGGCTGCTCTCGACGTTTAATAGAGACGCTCTCTTGCTCTCCTCTCCTTCTCCTCTGTTTTGTTCTCTCTTTCTTCCATTCTCACGTTCTCATTCTCACGGGCGATCATCCTCCTCTCGCTGTCTCTCATTTAGCCCGGCGTCAGACATCAGCAGGATGCTATCGGGTTGTACTGCAACTCCCGTGCTCTTAACATAAGTGCTGTGTATTAAATGTTAATGAATCTACATAAAAGAAAAATGCCAGATGGAATATTTATGAAGCCGATAAAGAGCTCCACTAAAGCTGCAGTAGGTAACTTTGGATCCCGGTCGCTTGATATATTGCGTCACTTGCACTTGTTGTACTACATCACTCGCTGCGGCCGTCTGCAGACTTACAAACGTATTTGTGATACGTCAAAGTTACAAAAACGTGTTCCGCGTCAAAATGTGTTTCTTTCCAAATGTAATTGAGAATGCAGTTTAGTTGTATGGTTATATAATTTTTAGGAGACAGGCCTGATGAGACAGATGATCTGTGAAATAATCAGGTTCCTCTCCTCCTCATAGTGCTCCTAACGACATTTGCAAGATTTCAACATGCCCGAATCTAAACAACCAATCGGAGCCGAGAAGTCTCTACAGCAGCTGTCAATCAAAGCTTGCATAACTCTGATCAAACTGTAAAAACTCAAATTACTGTAATGCCTATTTCTCACCACAAATCTTTCAGAAACATATTTTAGTTAGTATTTTTAGCTGTAAAATGAGAATGTTTTCTACGGACGGTGCTTGATTTTGGCGGTCAAGTCACAAACTTTCTCATTTTACAGCTAAACAGTACACTACAAGATGTTTCTGAAAACATCTGAGGAGAGAAATAGACATTACAGTAACAGAATATTGATTCATATTTGATCAGCACTGCATGGTTTGACCGTTTGATTGGAGTTCGTGAGTTTGGTGAGCAGTGATTGACAGCTGCTGTAGAGACTGCTCGGCTCTGATTGGTTGTTTCCCTTCGGGCGCGTTGAAATCTTGCAAATGCCATTATAGGAGCATTAGGAGGACACAGAGGATTATCTATCGTCTATCACTTTATAGGTAATTTCATATTTTGATAATGATATATATCACGATATAGCATGTTTTCTGGTTTTTCAATAGATAAATAGTCTATATTAAATAATGACATGGTAAATCCTATTTTTCTAAACTCCTGTGTGAATTAAAAACTTGATAAGTGCGGAGTATTTTCTCATTTTAAGAACTTTAAGAACGGTTTTAAGTGAAATCATAGAGAGAAAAAAAATAGGCTTAGCCTTTATTGTGATAGAAACGATATAGGAAAACATATAAGATAGACATTTTTATATCGTTTTGACGTTATATATATCGTCATATTGCCCAGCTCTAAGTGACAGTTCTATAAAAATAACTTTTTTTAACTACCGTGTTTCCGCTCTAAACTTATACTCTGTGTTTTGATGAGATGAGATAAGCTGATTTAGATCACAAGAGTTTGATGCCGCTCTAACGACTCTCCATCTCTCCGTGTCTCTTCCTTTAGCTTTGTGCTCTGGATGCGAGAGGGCTTCATTGTGTAGAGGATAATGAGCTCTGAGTGGAGAGGCTCTTACTGCCTTCCCACGTACAGACATACATGAGACGTGTGCACGCAGCCACGTGCACGCCCTCGCAGGGGGGAACATTAGCAAAATTAGAGTGAGAGGATATGCAGATGGTGCTCGTTAAGGTCTGCTGCCTGTCACCGACACTTTACACCAGCTAAAATAAAATTGGTGTCAACCTCCCGTGTCAACCCCCTTCCTCTTAGCGCCCCACGTCAGTGTTCTTTCACAGACGAGGTGAGGAGACGTGGCGTCATTCACAGCATCTGCTAACAGGCGTTTTTTTTTTTTTTCTCCTCCGTCATCATGGGTAAATGGAGATATGCGAGAAATGAAATTCAGATAGCGTGAGTCAAAGCTTATCTAACATAAAAGCATATGGATAGAGACTGTGACAGCGTTAATGGCAATTCACCACCAGCTCTTTTCACTCCCTCTACTTCAGGCTCACAGTTTGATGGGCATCCAACTCCACAACCGAGAGCGTTTCAAAAGACTGCACGCTGGCTCCGGTATATCCAATCTGCTCCACTTGGACAGACAACCGCACAAAGAGTTTTCTCACTTCAATGACTCACGAGTCCTTACGCAACATATACCTTCCTATAAAAGCTCCCAGACCTGCAGATCCAAATTATCTGTTGCAACGTTGTCTGATCTTTAAACAGAGAGAAGGAAGTCCATCCAAGAGCCAGTAATGAGATGTAATAAATGAGTGAGAGCTGCTTCAAAAGGCCATGTGTTAAAAGGGTGTTATATAAGAAAACACTGTGTGTGTGTACTCGTCTAAAAACAAACCAGCAAATTAGCATTCACGTGTTTGACAGTCAGCATGTGTACTAGCGTGTGTTGTGTTTGCGTATGTGCTACCTACCTTCGCAGGAGAGGCCGTGAGACGTGACCCCGGACAAGCTGTCTTTACAGACGTTGCAAAAGGTGGGCCGTGCGTGGGAGCAGGCGTACCAGTTGTGCATCCCTGAGAAATGTTCCACATTAAACTGTGCCGTCTGGCAAAGGAGAGGTTAAAACAGGTTGGCAGCACTGGGATGACAGTCACAGAAAGGCAAGCACAGTGCAGAAAAAATGTGCTATGACAAATCTACTGTAGGTTTCATTACAAATGATGCATATTAAAGGGTAACGCTGGTATTTTTTCAAACCTTTTCCCCCATGTCTTTGTGTCTAAGTGAGTAATGGGGGACAACAATTCTTGAAATTGGTCCAATATTGTAACCAGCAGCCGTGAAACAAGCGTGGATGTAACATTACGTTCACTAAAAAGCCTTGTTTTTACGACTGACAGGCTCAGATTGTTATCATAAGTGTCTGACAACATTATGGAAAGGATCCCACAGAGAAATCAAACCTTTTCCTGACCTTTCACTTGATCCAGTCTGTTTGTTATTGTGTCCAAGTCTCGCTCAAGAAGTCTCGTTGTGAAATCTGAATACCCGTATACTCTGACTCAAATAAATACGGGCGTCCATCAAATTCAAGACCAAATTAGGTCTGCCACTAACCAGCATTTTCATTGTCGATTATTTTCTTGATTAATGGATTAGTTGTTTGGTTTATAAAATTAAAAGAAAATTATGAAAGATATTGATCAGTGTTTCCTAAAGCGCAAGATGACGTCCTCAAAAGTCTTGTTTTGTCCAAAAAGAAACCAGAAAAAACAGAATTTTGAATTTTTTTTTGATCAGTGATCAATTTAAATGTTGATCACTAATCGATTAATCGTTGCAGCTCTAGTCGAAATCATCTAAATATTCAGCCATGACATTGTAAATCTTTTAGCTAACACTAAGCTACGCTTTCTGTACTCCAACACAACAAATTCTGCGCGACAGACACTCGCGTTTCCACCTAATGTATTCCACTATTCCACTCTCGGCAAATACAGATCAGGCAACGGCGAAGTGTGGCTCGCCGAAATAACTACATATTATTGCGTCTGGGAGGCGTGTTCATGTGTTTCAGGCGTCAAAACATTCTTTGTAACATAGATCAACATGTCACAGGAGTCACAGGATCTGTCTACTGATTGGTTGCAGGTCCTCTCTGGACAAAATTCACCACTGAAAGTTAAGCTTTTCCCAACTTTTAGTTTGGACGCAGAATCAAATGGCGCGCTAAGCTTGAGAACGGCCACCGCAGCTTTTAATAGACGCTGCACGGCAGATTGCCGCAGGCTGCACTTCCGCTGCTGCTCTGGTGTGAATATGGCATAAATGATGGTGCCAGTTTGCCCCAAAGGGATTACAATGCAGCCCCTGAGTGTCGTCTACAGCGCTCTCGCTCAATACTGGACCAATTTCAGAAATGATTGTTTGCTATTAGTCAGCGAGACACAAAAACATAGGAAATTCAAAATCCATGTTGAAAAATAGCGAAGTTACCCTTTAATGATACAGGCTACTTTCATTAGAATTGCAAGTAGAAACATAATTTAACATAAAAAATAAGAATAAACTTTTGTCCAACACAAACCAACACCTTTTCACATCCAGTCCATTCATACCTTTATCTGCATCAGCTTTCCCTAATAATGATAATCTACTTTGTCTTCAGGTCTGGTGTTGCTGCTCTATAGGAGCCTTGTGATGTCACTACCTGGCCTAAAGAAAGCACACATCAGGACTCCACAGGAGGAAAACCCCTCCACTAGCTGACGGTCATTAGCGCGACTCTGCCGCTCCATGATTTTACAAAAGCGAAACACCTGTTCAGGAAAATTGGATGCTTCTATACATTAGTGTATGGAGGGAGCCCGCCGAGAGTGGAGCTGCACAAATGTGGGCGTTGCGTCTGCAGTAGTCGGCTCAGCGCTGCGTACAGTTTGCGTTTCATAAGTGGAACTTATAAACTAACACACTTATTAAAATGCTTGACTTCTTGGCACTGTGTGTGTGTGTGTTGTGCGTGCACACGTGTGCTCCCCTGTGGAGTGCGAGCTCTGGGGGTGCTGCTGCATTGCAGTGCAGTAAAGTGGGGTGAGGGATGGGGTCTTATATAAGATTTCCCTCCCAAAATCAAAGCCATTAAAATGCAGTACTGCTGTCTCCCTGCACTTCCCCCCCTTTTTCTCTCCCCTCTCACTGTCAACACATTCGTATTCCTCTTACATCTTCTGCTGACGGCAGAATATCAGAACACAGTTGCACAGTCTGTTTGATGGCATCATGCCTGTTTTTCTAGATTATAAAGACGAGCATCATCAAAATGAGTGTTTCAGGTGTTATCAAGTGTAAAAGAGCTGGGCTGTTGCAGAATCAGACATGTTGCTTTGTGATGGTCAGCATCTGTTTTTTGTGTTTGAGCATACATGTGCAATACAGTTTTGATGCTGATGATACTGCGTGTGTGTCCTCTTTACTGTATCTCTGACTTGTACACCTGTGACTGTGCGTGTTCGCTGGTGCGTCTGGGGTCTGAATCTCCACATAGAGAGTGTTGCTTCTTGCATAAACTACTTCTTGGATCCCCTCCTGTGTGCTGTATAACATGCAACTCTTATTCCCACTACTCTCACTTTAAACACCCATCTGTGCTCATCACTAGTCTACACGGAGGGTACATCCACTTACAGGAACATCCTCAGGTAGGTTAAAAACAGCAACATCACTGTCACAATCTCCAAAA
Organism: Helicolenus hilgendorfi; assembly: GCA_916700815.1. Classification (NCBI taxonomy): domain Eukaryota; kingdom Metazoa; phylum Chordata; class Actinopteri; order Perciformes; family Sebastidae; genus Helicolenus; species Helicolenus hilgendorfi. Next base: position 10,490 of record CAKALG010044743.1, read on the forward strand.
GAGGAGACGCCTAAACTCAGATCTATTGTTCCTGCAGCATTATCTCCCTCTTCCATCTTCCCTCGCCACACACACACACACACACACACACACAGACCAGACTTACACGGATGGTTGATTTGGAAAAAGGGCTTCTTACCTCGTAATGCTCTCTGGACTGGACGGACTTCAGCGAACTGATCCAGTCCTCCATCTCTTTCCTGTTCTCGGCACAGAGGATGAGCCTACGGAACGGAGTGATCACCTGGAGGGAGAGTGAATGATGCGTGCAAAGGGTGAGACAAGATACTGGTGCTATATTAAAAAACAAAAAAAAGAGAGAGAGAGATGAATTTCAACCGGTGCTTTCCTCCCCAGCCCGCGGTGCCACTGAGAGGAGACAGCAGCGACCGGCTCTGTCTTTAAGGGAGAGAGAGGATGAGACGCCCCCTCCCTTGCTCTCTCTCTCTTTCTCTCTCTTTCTCTCTCTCTCTCATTAACTCTAGCTCACTCGTCCCTTCACACCTTCTTGAGTTAGTCTTTTCCTTCGCTCCAGCATTTTTCCTCTCCTTTCTCTCGCTCTTAGCTCTTCATGTCGCTTTGAGGCAGATATGTGCTGACAGGCGAAGCGCCTCACTACAGGCTAAGAGCTTCTCTCGCCCTCTGTCACCCCCTCTCCTCTCATCCCTCTCTCTCTCTCTCTCTGTGTATACGAGTGTCTGTATGTGTGTTTAAGCACAGCCTCCCTGTAGATAACCCTACAGACACACAGCACCCTTTCAACACCCCATCACTTATTCATGCTCCCTCATCTCTTCTTTCTCTCCGTCTCTTTCGAACTGTCCTTATGTTATCTCCATTCACCTTAGAGAGACAACACACACACACACACACACTCAGACACACACTAATCAATATTCATGCACTAGCGGTGATGCTCCCTCCGTGAGGTTTGATATTTATGATTAACTACAGTCGTATGCAGGTTACACTTAACACAGACTGAATTAGAAAAACACGTCATTTAACATGTCCGCAAATTTCATGGTAATTAGGAAGTTGCATATATGAAATTTCTTTGGACATTACTGTTAAATTACCGCAATATTTACCTCAAAATTGATCAAAAATGACTTTATAAAACAAAACACTGCTGCTCTTTTGTCTGGTGTTTTAATGGAGCTGAACAAAGAGCTTCTCTAAAGAGACCTTATATGCATATTTTGTTTTAGTGCAGTATGTCATACTGCTGTCACTGAAGTGTTTTCATTATGTGAACTATTACCAAGGACAGAACTCACTGTCTGGACTCGGCTGTAGTTTGATAAAACAGTGCCGGAGATTTTACACACCTGCTTTTCTACATGTGACTAATATCAGATGGCCGTTCTGTAAATCTAGGCAACAGATATTGTTACGTACATTATTAACTTCACTACAGTAGATGATGTTATTTATAGAAAATCACTGCATCTGAATTACAAAACTAAATGTCTTACATGTTCATATCTGTCTTACTGTTTATATCATGTTTATTTTTGTTTATTTGTTTTTTTATGTCTATTTTTGTTTATAGCTTATTTTGTATTTTGTATTTTGTATATTCTTAGAATTTCAATTTTTTATTATTCTATTTTTATTTTAACATCTTTTATCAATTCTTTTGTTTTATACTGTTATACTGTACTGCACCAACATAACCAAAGCAAATTCCTCGTGTAAATCTATTACACCTGGCAATAAACACGGTTCTGATTCTGATTCTGATTCTGATTCAAAGTGTGAGGGTTATATAAAACCAGATGGTGTGACACAGCTAATGCAACAGCTTCTTCCAAGGTCAGCGCTGTCAAGACGGTTTGTGTGCGGAGACTGCAAAGTTTACCCAAAGTTAAATATATGAAAGTATTATGAGAATTTGCGTCATCTTCATTTTGGCTTTGATTTTGGTTAAAAAAATGTCGCTGTTATAAATGTTGGTGTAACCATCAGACCCTGTGTTTGTGTATTAAATGACCTGTCAATCAATTTGGGAGTGATAACAGGCTCTGATCACATGTTTTTGAATTTAAAATGTGCATTTTCCCTTTTGTTTATATCACAGATTTTGCATTAATAGCGTGGCAGAACAACAAAATCATCTCTCCTCAACTGTGTGTGTGTGTGTGTGTGTGTGTGTGTGTGTGCGTGGGTGTAATGAGGGTGAGGAAAGGACAATATCCTTTCTTTACCCTCCCTCGATATTAAAGCTAATCCCATTAGCATTCTTC
>CAKALG010044754.1:0-11199 GCA_916700815.1 Helicolenus hilgendorfi
ATAAAATATGTTGCAGCTGTACTGTAGTTAGAGCTGTTTCAAACATTACTATCCGACTATAAGACCTGAAAAAACCTGTGATGTGCTTCTATAAGCCCGAGGCAATGACACGAGATGTCTCTGTGTGTTCCTTCTACATTGTCCCACATCATTTTAACCTAAACTCATACAGCTAAACTCAGCTTAAAGCATGCAAACCCTTTTATAAATTGTTGTCAAAGTAAAAAGCCCACAGCCAAAAAGCTCTCTCTTAGGTTATGTTGTCCTGTGCTTGGAGTCAGAGGAACATTGGCCTGTCAATATATTTTTTTTGTTCACTTCCTTCCCTTTGTGGATCCATGTCCTAATAAGGCCCTGTCTGAATTTCTGGGGGTTATTTTGAGTTTGTGTGATAATGCTCACTCTGAGTTTGTCCCCTCCTTTAGAGATCCTAACAGGAGGCCGGCCAGGAACTCTCAGAGAATGGGCGTTTGATCAGATAACAGGGAGAGCTCAAGGACTGTGAAACTACCACTACTACCACTACTACGACTACGACTACTACTACTACTACTACTGCTACTACTACTACTGCTACTACTACTACTACTACTACCAGGGGTGGGAATCACGATGCAATATTATCACGATTCTTCAGTCACAATATGATCTTATTGCAATAATATATATTGCAATTTATTACCTTTTTTCAACTGCAAATCATGCAGTTTGTCAACATCTATTTTATCTAATAAGATACAGTTTTCACTCTGTGAATCTCAGAGTTTTCATTCAGATGTCTTGAGGTCAGAGGTCAAGTGACCCCTTTTGAAAATGGCCATGCCAGTTTTTTCCTCGCCAAAATGTATTGTAACTTTGGAGCGTTATTTAGCGTTCTTCCCGACAAGCTATCATGACATGGTTGGTACCAATCGATTCCTTAGGTTTTTCTAGTTTCATATGATAACAGTATCTTCACTCTAGCTTTTAGACTGAGGCTGCTACAACCTCTGAAAGACAGAATCGAAAATTAGTTTATAAAATAAAAGATCAATACTTATCGATCAATACAATATTGCCACGCAAAATATTGCGATACTATGCTGTATTGATTTTTTTCCCCAATCCCTAACCACTGCTATCACTACTATGTGTACTACTACAACTACTACTACAACTACTACTAATAATAATAATAATAATAATAATAATGTTCATTGTATGAGGTGTATACACACTATGCTTATGACAGTGTAATGCATGTAAGACATATTTAAAGGTCCCATATCGTGCTCATTTTCAGGTTCATAGTGTATTTTGTGTTTCTACTAGAACATGTTTACATGCAGTAATGTTCAAAAAAAAAACTTTATTTCCCTCATACTGTCTGCCTGAATATACCTGTATTTACCCTCTGTCTGAAACGCTCCGTTTTAGTGTGTTTCAACGGAATTGCGTTGCTATGCATCAGTTTGGGTCTGTGTTTACTTCCTGTCAGCTGATGTCATTCACATCCACTGCAACAGGAAATAAACTGGGACACATTTAGAATGGTTATGTTTAAAACCGTGTAATGATCTATATATTGTATATTTGTGACCTCACAAATGGACAGAAATCCTAACGGCTTGTTTCAAACACACAATTTCTGAATACGGGTTGTGTGTATTTCTCCGTATATTGAGTGTTTTGATAATTTAACTGTATTTATAAAGCACTTAAACCTGCTTTATAATATAAAAGACATGAAAATCTCACTTTTTACAATATGAGACCTTTAACAAAAACATTCAGTAAGTGTTTCAACCTTTATTAGCACACACTGAACATGTCCAATAAAACCACATTATACAGTAAGAAGCAGAACCAGTACTAAAACACTTTCTGTCAAACAACAAAAAAAAAGTTTTTCATTGCCACTGCTTTTGTTTTCATGTTTTTTGTCCTTTTCTTCAGTTTCTAATCTGTTTTTGATATGGTGAGATGTGACTTCCTACCCCGGCCTGCTCCATTGTTTTCCTGCATTTTCAGAGGAATGAGGTTAAAACAAACTGTTCCTATGTAGAAGGTCAAACAACATTGTTATGAAACTAAGAAAATGAGACTAAAGGTAACGACAGCATGAGACCAACAGGGTATTCCTGTTCCTGAGCAAGGCCCTGTAAACACCGCTCTGTTGATCTGTAATTAAGAGGGAAAAAGATCTTCACTTTGGCACCGTGGGCTCCTTGCAGTGATACTTCCTCTTAATCTCAGTCTCTTGTGTTTATTTATCAGTTTTCACATTTGTACGCTGAAGGACTCCTTGATTATTTAGACAAGGCACAGGAGTATTTCCTGGGCCGGCAGAGTGAAATCTCTGGTGCGGGGATCCAAGCAGGCAGCTTGCTTAATGCTTGACCTTTGACCTCTCCTGGGTAATAATGCCTCCATATCTATCCTCGCACACGTAGCGGCGCAGAACAATCACATATTCAGATGCCTGGAGAGGTTTCGCCAAGAAACGCTGTCGAATAACCAAGCCGTGTCACAAAAGTTTCTATTTCTAGTGACTCTTAAGTCATGAGCTCTTTGAAAAGTGATTCAACATTTTGTTTATAACATGACAATGTGCAGGCTTTACACCGTTCGTACCTACAAAAGGTAATGCATTGTAATTTGTATACGTCCCACAAAATCAATTTGTTATCCGTGTGAAACAGGAAGTACAAAAAGTGACAAACACCACGTAGGGAGGATGTCGGGGTAGATGGGCGTGTCAAAAAACAACAGACTTTTGCCCAGGAGACCAGAGTTCGTACCTCGTGTGAAACCAGAAGTCAACATTGATTTATTTCTCACATAACTTCTTCAGTTATGCAACTTCTGTTTTTATTTCAACCCAAACTATGATTCTTTCCTAAACCTAACTAAGTAGTGTTGTTGCCTAAACCTAACAAAGTCAATCTTTTTCTAAAATTAAGTGTTTTTGTTGCCTAAACCTAACTAAGTTGATCTTTTTCTAAATCCAACTAAGTAATTTTGTTGCTTAAACCTAACTGAATCTTTCTTTTCCTGAATCTAAGTAGTTTTGCTGCCTAAACCTAACTAAGTAGTTTTGTTGTCTTAACCAAACAAAGTAGTTTTGTTGCGTAAACCTAACTAAGTTGTTTTGTAGTCTTAACCTAACTAAGTAGTTTTGCTGCCTAAACCTAACTAAGTAGTTTTGTTGTCTTAACCTAACTAAGTAGTTTTGCTGCCTAAACCTAACTAAGTAGTTATGTTGCCTAAACCTAACTAAGTTGATCTTTTCCTAAACCTAACTTAATCTATCTTTTCCTGAACCTAAGTAGTTTTGTTGCCTAAACCTAACTCAGTTGTTTTATTTGCTTAAGCCTAACTAAGTTGATCCTTTCCTGAATCCAACTAAATCTATCTTTTCCTAAAACTAACTAAGTAGTTTTGTTGCCTAAACCTAACTAAGTCAATATTTCCCTAAATCCAACTAAGTCATTTTGTTGCTTAAACCTAACCAAGTCGATCTTTTCCTAAACCTAACTAAATAGTTTTGTTGCTTAAACCTTTTATTAAACCTAACTTTTTGTTGCCTAAACCTAACCTAACTTTGTTTTCTGTGAAGATATAAGTTTATTTTGAAAAAACTAGACCGGAAATTGACACATTTGTCACGTGTTGCTGGACATTTGTAGGAAAATGCACGAAAAATGAGGACTAACTTTTCGTAACTTATCATACAAACCGTTGTTAAGAGGTTACGTTGAAATGTGAATATGTCGAAACCAATCTGCGTGAAGTCAGAAAACACTTCCACATTTCCCGTGACCCGGCCCCTGACCTTTGTAAAATGTTTTGCCCTCTCTCCCTCTCCAAAAAGGAAATCAGCATTTAGCACTTCCACAGATCCCGATTGCCCTCTGGTTAACATCTCCGGCATTTTCCATTTTTCTTCACTTTCTTTTTTCTCCCCCACCCCTCTCAGCTGTCCCTTTAGTCATAGCCATTTCACACAATTCATACAATCCGCCACAAAGTCATGAAAGCAGCAACTGCAAGCTGAGAACCGCTCGCTAAAATAAAGGGCTCTCAGAATAGATAAATAAAAATCTCTGTTATCCAGCTGCCCTCCCTAAATCACTCCCAACCCCTTCAACAAGTGGTCACAAGCCGGGGCAAAGCAGACTCTTTCAATAGCACACGACGACCACAAAAGAGGATTCTTTTTGAATTCCCAAACTGATTGCTCAAGTTTTGCAAGTAAAAACTGGGCTGAATCTGTATCTTTGAACATAATTACAGTATGTCCTCGTATCATCCTTCCTGTTGGTGTAGTAACCGCTTACTGCCCTTACTGCATACATTCCTGGGGAATGAAAAAAAAAAATCTCAAAGAGGGGAAGTGGGAGGTTTTGTCAAGCTTATTTTCAGTCAATATTTCAGGACTTCAGCTTTTTTCTGAGAGAGGAAACGGACCGAGAGCACACATAAGCACCGAGTCAGACATTCCCCGTATTTCACATATCCATCGCAGTATGGGGGTTCACATGTGGAAGGAAGTTTCAATAAAACCAGGAGGTTAAAGCGCTGTAAAAATCTGCTTGTTTTTCTTTTTCATGTTTTGTTGAGTGAGACTGAATCCCCACAACTACACGGCCCTGCCAAAGTGATTAAGTTTTTACTGTGTTGGCACCGCTGCCTCAGTTTCTGCAGAGCGGTCCCAAACACTTCATCTCCGAAGGCCTCGAACACACACTCGCAAGCCACAGTGCACGAGCGAGCATAAGTTGCCAGAGTTACTAAACATGTGCTGCCGTGAGCCGTGCCAGATTTTCAACCAGCTGCTAATATTAGAGCATTTTAGCTTTTCTGGAGATTGATCAAATATAGCTCAACGGAGTGACTGTGAGTGGAATTCAAACGCCTTTGATAACATTGTTCGACTCTATCGGCGTCTCAACAGAACAAATACGGATAACATTTTCTTGAGGACAATTTTCCTTCTCAAATGATATGCTTTAAACGTCATTAACGGAGCATTAAAACCGCTACTGCCGTCCACATAAAACCAACTTTTTGTTAAAGTGTCTGTGACCAGACACACAGTACATACACCGCACAAGCAGCTTTGCTTTCACACAGCCATCAGAGCGCAGTGGTCAGACTCACCGAGACAATAAATCCACAGCAAGCCCAGGGATGGTCTCTGAAATCCCTACAATCAGGCTGCAGATAAATGGCATTTTGTGCTGACTGCATTGTCTCCTGCCTCTATTCTGGTAATCTAATGTGTGCAACATGCTCTTGGTCACCTTGACTTTGGTTGCCATAGTGCTCAACACAAACATATCCCCACCCAGAAATACACCAAATAAGGCTTGGGGGGGGTAAAAAAAAAAAAATCTCATAATCAGACGGCGCAGAGGGAGAGGCAGATATAACCTTAAATATATTGTAAACAGGTCAAAGCTATTCCAGTGTGTGTACATACACCGAGAGGTTACTGGTGACACACACGCACACAGTCTGGCTAATTAGTATACAACAATAATTGTCCTAAGCTCAGCTATTGTTGACTCAAAGAAAATGATAATTGCACGGGCATCAACAAAAAATAAATTGAAGTTCTTTTAGAATGGGAAGAGGTCTTTCAGGACAAGTCTGTTTGTACTGAAAATGACCTTTAAACACCTTCTCCGCAACACAGAGGAATCAGGCTACAAGAAGCCAGCCGTCCTGTCTAGCTGTCGACCCCGGCAGATGTGAGTTCTGAAGAGTTCAAAAGAATTCTGCACGGGGGCACCGGCATTTACATAATCCTCCAGATATATTCCCCTGCAACCTAATCAAATTATTCACAAGTCTAGCCCCTAACTATGTAGACCCCGCGATACGCAGCCTTTTCCATTACCAGCCTGTGAGCCTTAATCGTATCGAACCAACCAATGTCACTTTTCCCTTTAGAACGGCCAACAGACGCCGCAAAACAAAGCGTGGTTGTGTCTGACACACAAAGATTTCAGACAAACGACATCTCACAACCCCCCCCCACACACACACACACACACACACACACACACACGCACACACACACACACACACACACACACACACACACACGCACACGCACACACACGTCCACTTTGTTTGCCGTTTTCTTATTGTCCTGGGATTTTTTGTTTACTTTTGAAGAACAGAGCGCACTCAGAGAAAGAGCATTTTTATCGCTGGAAGTACACAATCTTAAGACAATAGGACATTATGTTCAAATGGTGCTTTCAAGGGGGAAGTTGGTTGTTGTAGTAATTAGCAGAGCAGAGTTGGAGCTATTGAGAATAACTTTGAAAGACAACTGCAGATGACACCGGGGGATTTCGATAATCATGGGGTTGGGTTCCCTCGGGGCCTAATCCGAAAAGAAGATAAACAAAACTGCTGATTCAAAATGCGAGTATGATTTATGCAACAGCAAGAATTTTTTCCAAGCTGGGAAATGTGGCATCTTTTTTTTTTTTTTACTTTGTGAAACAGCTCATCAGAGATATGTATAATTTGTGGTTAATTAATACAACTTACATGTTGCTGCATGCACAGGTTGTCTATTTTATCTTGTGAATAAAGCTTAATTCAGTTAGATAATGCAAAACAGCAACACAGTAGGGCTGCAACTAATGATCATTTTCATTGTTGATTATATTCTCTATTAATCGACTAGTTGTATGGTCTATAAAATGCCGGAAAATGGTGAAAAATGTGGATCAGTGTTTCCCAAAAGCTCAAGATGACGTCCTCAAATGTCTTGTTTTGTCCACAACTCAAAGATATTCAGTTTACTGTCATAAAGTCAGAAAATATTCACATTTAAGAAGCTGGAATCAGAGATTTTTTACCTTTTTTCTTGAAAAAATACTCAATTAATTAATTCAATATTTGACAACTAATCAATTAATCGTTGCAGCTCTAACTGCAATCTTCTATTTTTACAATTCCCAAGAAAGAAAAACTAACAATTGTTCATTGTCACAGTGTTACAACTGCTGTACATGAAACACAAATAATTAGAAACTGCAATTAAGGATTATTTTCATCGTCGATTAATCTGTCGATAACTTTTTCGATTAATCGATTAGTCGTTTGGTCTATAAAATGTCAGAAAATGGTGAAAAATGCGGATCAGTGTTTCGTTATAGCTCAAGATGACATCCTCAAATGTCTTGTTTTTGTCCACAACTCAAAGATAATCAGTTTACTGTCGTAGAGGAGTAAAGAAACTAGAAAATATTCACATTTCAGAAGCTGGAATCAGAGAATTTTTTACTTATTTTTCTTGCCATTCAATTTAATAGTTGACATTTAATTGATTAATCGTTGCAGATCTAACTGTAATCTTCAATTTTAACATTTTCCAAGAAAAGAAACTGCTGTACCTAAAACCCAAATAATAACCTTACAATAAACTGCTTTATTATCTGTGTCTCACTGCAGCCTTGTTTCAGTCTTAGAAACATCATCCCCGTTGTTAATCAGCCTGTTGTTGCTTTTGTGTTCAATCTGCTGCCGTGGAGGGGGGTTAAAGGGTTAATGGATCAGCCAAAGTTTACATCCCATACGCGGTCAATTTTCAATGACTTCTTTTCCCCCCACCACATTGAAATAAACTATTTTATGTCTCCAAATATGCAGATCATTTTGCTTAATGAAAGATGCTTGACGTCTCAGATCCAATTAATATGCAAATGCAAGCGAGGATTTATTTGTGACATTCTGTATGGGTGAGAGAAAACAAAAAGGCTTCTTAACAGTAACACTAATTGCTGTGACTGATTGTCACATATCATCATTCACTCCGAATCTTCTAAATACCAAAATTCAGATAAAAACAAATTCTCACATGCACAACGGTTAGCTGTATTTATTTATTTATGTTTGTTAGTTTGTAGTAAATCCTGTCTTGTGGTGGGCTTGATGAGAGCCAAAAAGGTGGTTAAATAAACACAATTTAACGTAAAGCAAATTAAATAATCCCATTGGTTACAGTATGTTCAAGATATTTTGGGTGCACTTTACTTCTTATATCGTATAACATATTAAAACGTGTGAAGGCTCAGGCTACATATAGTTCCTTCTCCTGATTGCCCATTACGGCTTTTTAAAACAACGCTGTGAACAGGCTGCGCCAGCACAGTTGTAATGCCCACATTAAGTGTCACATATACAGACTTTATGGCTCTCACATCAGTCCCATCTCTATTTCGACTCCTCAAAACGGCAGACTAATGCAATCCATCTTCGACGTGAAAAACCTTCAATAAGTGATGTATTTATCGCTGTAAAATAAAATCAATAATGTAACTCAACTATTAAAATCCTTTAATGGATGAAGCAATATACTTAGCCGTTTGCATCATCCTCCAGCTTTAGAGCCCGAGGCACTATATACAGAATAGGGCTTACATTTCAAGAACCGTAAAGCGTGACTGACACCTATTGTGACATATTGCTTCAACGTACAATATATTAAAATTGACTTATTTGTCTCAGGCGGGATTTAAAAAAAACAGTGATCACTGATCCGACACTTCATGATGCGAGAAAATAAGTTCCTCGCAAATGTTGGTATCGCAAAAAACGACAATTCAGCGCCATAGTTCTGGTAGGTTTGACTTGAATAGTAGTAATGCACTTTGGTATCTGCTTTGCCTGCACTCATGTACTACATTTCCCCCCCACTGGACAACCTTTAGCCATTTTATAAAGCATTGAGCGGAGCGATGATTTAATGCACCCCAATCGAGAAACACTTCCGGGGCTGTAAAAACAACAATCAGCCTCTTTGGATTAAAAGGCCATATGTCCTTTAACAACAACCAAAAAAAAAAAAAAAGAAAAGAAAGAAAAGATGCTGACTCGCAGTAGGGTGGGCAAAATAAAATGATCTACTGACATCGCCTCTAATGCTTTTAATCTTCTTGTGATATCTTTATAGCTTTTAACCTTCCTTTGTGAGGCACACAATGCTCGGCTCGACGTTTGGCTCAAAGAAACAGTGTCTGGATCTGAGAAGTTGTTTCGCCGTTGATATGAAAACTGTCAAGGTTGTGATAACTGTGATATCTTTAATATGTGATCTATGCCAGTTTTAGTCCTGATGGAAAACGGCAACCAAATGCAGCTTAGTTTTTCTGTGGATTTACAGTTCTTCAGAGATAAACTGGCTCTGTGGAAAGGCACTCAGTTGGTAACTTGGATATATTAGTTATAGAACAAGCAGTAGGGTTGGGAGATACCGGAAGTAAGCCATTACCTTATCACCAAAGTCGCCATTACTGCGGTGGCGTCTCCCTACAATACGCACAACGTTTGAATGCAATCTGAACAACACAGTTTAAACTGACAAATACAGGAAGGACAGCTTGCTGTGTGCTGAGGGTTCTTACCGCTTTGAATTATGTTTTTATATTTATTTTTCTTACTTGCTCTCAAGTCCGTTTCACTCCGCCGAAGTCGGGGACGCAGCAGAAAGAAGGCTGAAATACTCAAACACGGTGTTTCGTTACTAAAGGAAGAATAATGAAGAGTAGGGATGCTCATTTTGAAAAATGTTCTTAACCGATAACCGACCCTCGTTAACCGATTATTAACCGTTAACCGACAAGATTTGTGCCTCGTACCAGCTGTAGGAGCACAACAGATATTCATTGACGGTCATTGACGGTCATTGCCTTCAACGAATATCGGTCATGACGGACAGATCACCAGTCCGTCAGCGTTAACTTAACAGCCACGATGCTGCGTGTAGCGTCGCCGACATTCAGACACTTTCACAGTAAAAGTCTCCACCGCACATTTAGTTTAGTTTAGCAGGTTGTCAGCTGTGTGTCTGCCCGGCGTAACTTTAGCGAGTGTCCGACAAACAGTGTGTGTATTTGTGCTACGTTAGCAGCTCTAGCATTGCCGGAGGCTTCGTGCTCGCCGCCGAACATTTACAGTCTGCGTAACTTTAACGAGTTTCCAACAGACCGTGTGTGTGTTGGCGGTGAGTGTGAGGTTGTTGGTGGTGTTCTAGCTGTGAACGTAGGTGTAGCAGACAGTGTGTGTACAGTTTATTTATCGGTGAATAAATGCTACGAAACTACAACTCCTCCGCTCCGCTCAAGCGAGCCAGAGACCGGAGCCGACTTCCTGTATCCTGCAACTCCGGCTCTGCCTCTTAAGGTGGACTGTTAAGGTGGACCAGCTTTTCTCCCTAAAGTCACGAGCCGCTCAGCTTTTGAGTTAATTATTAACATTTATTTTAACCATTTTAAGCGATAGCGTTAATCGTTTAAAATGCTTAATGTCGGTTAAACGGTTAATTATGGACATCCCTACTTCGTAGTACCGTACTCTGGTCAAATGAAGAAGGAAGTGTGTTGGCAGTATTTACGTTTACGTATAGAGTTGTGTTTCTAATCTTTTTTACATTTTAAATGTTTTTTGTTGTTTTGTTTTAATCCCCAAAAAAGAGAGTTTAACATTCTAAATATTTTCTTGCATTTCAGCTATAAAGTAGCGTCTTAGTGTTAGTATTCGGGTTTCTTGCGCTGCTTCTGAATGAGAGAAAATGAGATACTGAGATCTACATGTCAGCAAAACGACTGTACCGCACAGTACACATGCAACAATAGACAAGGCCAAACATATTCATAGCCGAAGCTTAACAAGACTCCGCAAAGTCTTGAGCAAACGTATTGCTTGTGTCTGAATCTGTCAGTGTTTGTGTGTGTACTTGATGTCTGTTTGCATGCCGACCCAGCCTCAGATTGCTGTTTGAGGATGTAATTGCTCTGCTCCTCTCCTCCTCGGAGTGGCCCAGGATGGATCTGCGCGGGCTGTTTAGCAGTCAATGGCCGGTGCAGATTGTAAACAGATCTCCCATGAATTGCGGGTTTAGCGGTTTTGTGAGTCTCCAAACAAGGTTCTACCGATAACGCCATTCTCTCCCTGACAAAATCAGCCACTTTGCTGCAAGGGTGTGATTTGAGAGGTGCCAGTCAAAGTGATTGACAGTATTAATCCCCCACAGGAGCAAATAGGAGGAGAAAACAAACCCATGCCCTTATAGAAAACATGTCCCTGTTTAAATCCTACTTTGGGTAAATATTTCACCTATCTAACTGCACAGCCAAGAACACTGGAGGTTATTAAGAAATTAAGCTGCATAATTGACCAAATTAATGTTTAGAA
>CAKALG010044760.1:0-21966 GCA_916700815.1 Helicolenus hilgendorfi
CGGGGACAGCGCGTAGAGAAGGGCACCACCTGCAGGTAGAAGTCGTTACTGCGCAGGATCCTCCAGTCCAGGGTGGAGAGCTGTACGACCACTTTCTCACCTAAACACAGAGGCCAACCAGAGTGGAGGAACAAGCAGCCCAGGTACTGAGACTGTGTGACAGGAAGAAGAAGAAAGGGAGTGGGTTGAATGCATAATTAAACCTTCATCTGCATGAAATTAAATCTCGCATGCCAAGTCTTCTCTCTGTACCTCTTTAGGTTGCGTCTCTGCCCTTTAGAAATCTCACCTTTAGAGTCCCCTCTTGTCACAAACTGTTCTATTTAATGCTCACACACAATCTTTCACAAAACCACAGCCCACATGAGCCAGTCGGAGCCTGCCTGAATGCCTGTGTTTGGCATTCAAATGAGTTGAATTTCTAGAACTGATACCACACCAGTCAACACTATTCACTAGCACAACTGGCCAGAAGCCAGTGTCACATACAAATGTCAGACATGTGACTCACGCTGTGTTTTCTAAAGTGTAAAACTGCTTAGCTGGCATGACGCAAGTGAGAAGACTCTGGATGGTTGCAGAGCGTCAGCGTGAGTCAGACAGAAACATGCAGATGACCAACTCTTCGCAACAGCCAGCCACTGTTAAAACAGTCCAGCGGAAAACACATCAAGTAGCTCTGTGAGACTGAGGGAACCAATCTAAATCCATCCATCCATCCATTATCTGTCACCGCTTTTCCTATTCACGATCTTAGCTGACATTTGTCGAAGGCGGGGTAAACCCCGGACAGGTCGCCAGACTATCCCAGGGCCAAATCCAAATCAAGTCCACTAAACATGGGTCTAAATATAGAAAATCCCACAATGAAGCATTCACTAAAGAACTCTAGGTGAAGGAGAGGAGGCCTTGAGTGTGATCCCCTGCACTATCAATGGATCTGTTTAGAATAAAAGCGCTATTACCACCTTAATCAATCCTGTGTCCTCTCTCGCTCGCAGTCCAGAACCTTTCTCTGCCGTTCCCAGTCACGTCTAATCGACTGCCTTGGGGCTGCTCCCTCCCCCCCTTTTCGTTGCCCTCCAGACTCACAAGACGTGATCAAATTATATTCCTTACTCGACCTCTCCTCCATCTCCCCTTTTTCTACCCTTTAAGTCTCTTTTCTTGCCTGTTCTCAAAGTTTCGGGACAGCAAAAAAGCAAAAAATCAATCTATCAGGGTGGGTGTTGGCATTAAAAAAGCATGATGTGTGACTTTTCCCCTCTTAAAAAGTTTGTCTGTTTTGAGTCAGTCCACATTCTGTAACTCCCTGTGTCCTCTGGCCCTCCTCCCACTTCTCCCTCAAAGTACCCCAGTGTTTGCTCCTTCTTCCATACCTCCCGTTTCACAAAAATTCCTCAATCAGTCTACTTATAGTCTGAAACCTCCAGCATCTTCTCGTTTTTTTGCGGGATACACGTGCACGTTCGCAAGCGTGCAGACGCTGTGAATGAAAGCCATGTTCATTCTCACCGCCTCACTCTCTCTTTTTGCTCTCAGCAGTAACACGCTCACATATGGAAGGCATTATTGTCATGACTCACAGTCTAACTCCCGTCCCGCTCCACTCAGCGACAATGAAAACACAGTTTGCTCACAATGCCTGCGCATGTGTGTGTGTGTGAGTGTGCGGGTCTAGGAAAACTGTAAAAGGGAAATATGAGACAGCCTCCGAGCTTGTGCTGAACAGTGTGTTTATCTGTGTGTGTGTGTGTGTTTTGGAAAGTAGAATAAAAGGAATGCTGTTCGGTATAAACCTCAGAGCTTTGAGTTAAGTACATGTTGCATCTCATTTGTTTATCTGGTTTGTGCGCGTGGGGCAGAAAGTGGAAGTTGCACGTGTTCTTTATATGTTCATTATATGTCGTGCTTTTTCCATGCATTTGCTTTTTGCATGCGGTAGTCAGGAAAAAGACAACCAGAACTCTTTTATTCATGCTTCATTTCACTGTATTTCAATTAATCTCTGCCGATTCAGTGGAGCTTCCAAGACAGGAAACCACCTCTTCTGTCTGCGGGTCACAGCGGCTGCTAAATCTCGGATTTCACCAGCCACTTTCACTAATTTTACCGGCCAGCTAGAGTTTTAGAGCAGACTCGACCCTCCACAGTGCACAGAGCAACTGATACACGGTCCCACATGTGTCAAATTATAAAAGCCTTGAACTTTTCTTTGCACTGGTGTCTTCGTGTAACCAGGTACTGTGATACTGGGCTGAAGACTTGACATTTAGATTCAGGGCACAAAAATAAGGACCTGAGACTGACATGGACTTGATTCGACACAAGTTTTTACCTGCTAAATTCCCAGTAATTAACCCAATAATAATGCTTATATGAAGACTTTTGACTTGCCCTGGATTTGCACTTAGACATTTATATCTAGAGTACACCACATGAGGGAGCCTGTATTTTTCGGATAATTGTAGCCTACTTTTATCGTTGAAACTTATATGAAAGGCTAGCGTATATTCTGTTTGTTTCACTGATGAGAGGGAAAAAATGAGAGCCTGTTAACTCCTCCTAAACGCATTTATTTGGTCTCATTTATAAAGTATTTAACGTGTGTATGTGTTCAATAACACGCATAAAACGAAACGTTTTGATTTATCGAATGTATATCTCTTAGGAAATGGCCGGTTTACCTATTCAGGGTAATATGAGGTGATGCAGAATGGTAGAAAAAATGGTCAGGAATGTTCATTTACGCACAAATTCGCACTTCTCATGATTTATAGATATAAGGCCTACTGTGAATTGGGTCGCAATGGTTTGTTGTTTTCAAAAAGTGGATCCCCAGAAACACTGGAGACATGACTTGGACTTGTCCCCAAAAATGTTATGAAAACTTATGGCCTCACTTGGACTCGCCCTTTAGGACTTGAGACTTTCATTGCTGAGACCTGAGACTTGCCTTGACAGACTTAAAAAGCCTTAAAGCTACTATGAGGAACTTTCATTTTGTGTTGATTTCTGGCTTGACTTGGATTTGTTCATTAGGACTTACAACTTGACTTGGACTTTCCATAAAATACCTACAAACAAGTGAAGCCATACTTGATTTAAAACTTGTCTTAACTGAGTTGAGACTTGACTTGAATTGGTTCCCCCAAAGACTTAAAAACATCTCTGCCAATACACACCAGTACAGACAAATTAATCAAAAAGAGTACAGAGAGAAGAGTTGACAGATTTCTCACACTTAACTTTTTTGCATTTGACAGCTGATGCTGCTTCTCATTATACAGCTATGTGTGTGTTCTCATCCGCTGTGTTTGCAATTTGTAACTCACGCAGGCGTGCTGCTGGAGTTTGTGCAGGAGGTGCTTGGCAGGAACGAAGTAGTCCAGGAGGTAGCGAAGACTGTCGTGTTGATAGGTCGACTCCAGGACTGAAAAGACCTGAACCAACATGCAAAAAAGGGGGCAAAAAACACTTGAGTAAATGCAACGTGTATTCAGTGCATTTTAGGGGATTAGATGCACATAACGAAATGCTGTAGGCTTTATCTTCCTTTTCGTCTTTCATGTTCAGAATATCAGCCTCTCATGAACTAAGAGCAGCCTTTGCATTTTTTAGTGTATCAAATGGATTTTGAAAGGGTTGCATTTGCTCAAGAGCGGAGGAATTTCCTCAACCCAGACAGCATGTAATCCAAAAGGCTGCTTCATTTTATCCATGTTATTTCATCAAGTCAGCAGCTTTTTCCATAGCAACAAAGACATTTGATTGGAAGCTACATGGTAACTTGGAACAAACCAATTACCAAATGCCCATAAATGCTAACGAAGAATGTCCCAAAAGCCTTAGCTCAAAGGCCCCTTAGCCCACTGGTTTATAAGGAAACAAAGCGAAAAGCACTAAAAACAAATGTAACCTTGGCACTCCAGAAAAGTTCCCACAATGCAGCTCTAAGAGATTGGCAGTTTTACCCAGCTAACTGCTCAGCCTGTTCGCAGGAAGAGGCATATGAATGACACGATAACGTGTAAGGCATTTAGCTTGAAACGAGATTGCCTTTCTTGCTTTTGGCATGTCATTTGTACGCCATGTAGTGCGTACTCCCTGCAATGTAAATGCATCCGCGTAACTATGCTAGAGCTAGAGACGTAGAATCAAAAGTAAGGAAGATTGATTATGGCGGCCAGGTGAGTAAGCCAACAAACATACACCTTTTAACCAGGAGACTGGTGTTCGAGACCAGTGTTTTGAGGGGTGCAACGGATCACAAAACTCACGGTTCGGACCGTATCACGGTTTTAAGTCACGGATCAGATCATTCTTCAGATCAGCAAAAGAAAAACGGAGAGAAAAATATAACTTTGCTTTCCATTTATTACTTAAAGGACGTCAAGAACACTGAAAGCGATGGACTTTTGGCTATGGTCTTACCTGAAAACAACAACATTCAAGATGATGATCAGATATTTTAAAATCTTTTTATTGTTTTCCACAACAGAGTATGGCCTCATGTCTGCAGCGATAAACATCCCAATAGATTTTGTAATAGCTTTAGCCTGGTCTGATTCTGATGCAAAATGCTACTTAAATGCCGCGGTGAGAAGTTGTTGTTGTGTCTTGGCTGAGCTTGCTCACGACACACCAAATGTGTGGCCATGCTTGATGTATTGCCGTTGTCATATGGCTTCCTCATGGCGCAATGCCTACATACAGTTACGGTTTTATCCACCACCCTTCTTCCGTCATCATTATATTTTACAGGGAAGCCAAAATGCTCCCATACATGCAACTTAAATGATGCAGGAGGCTTCTCAAGTTCCTCCGTCCCTCCGCTCGCCATGACCGTCTGTCACCATCAATTACTTTTAACGTGCCCTGTTCACATGAACACACAACTGCTTTGTCTGTGTCTTTTCTCATTGATATTTAGAGACTTTAAAAAGTAACAGCAGCAGTAAAACTTTATTTCACACTACAACTGTTAAACTGTGAAGTAAACGGCAATTAATCCACAGCTCACATGCGTACTGATGTTTTTTCCTAAACCTAACTAAGTGGTTTTGTTGACTAAACCTAACTGTGGCCATTACCTTAATTTTGTTGCATAGCGTACACATGACTTGCAAAAAGCCTTAAATGCATCCTCATGACATGCGGGATGTCCTTGTAATGTCATGCTCGCCTTCCGGTGGGACCAAGTTGGACTGCTCTTTAAATGTTCTGACTTAAAAGCAGAACTAGTGTGCAGCTTCTGGTAAAACAAGTCATGTGAAGCTCCCGGTTGGAGGAAGAGGGTTCAACTATAATTGACCAGCTGGCTGGATTTTTGTTTGTGTTGGCTCCTAGCAGCAGTTTACATCTAGGGAAAGCAATGCTATCTGCACATAACATCGCCTTCCCCCCCGTGCTCCAACATCGCCTTATCATTTAATTGAATCTGCATTATTTATATGCCTCTGTTTATTGCTGTAAAGACTGGAATAAAGGGCGTGTGTGTGTGTGCGTGCTGGTTGAGACCGTACCTGGGAGAGGAGTGGTGGCGCCGTGCTCTCAAAGGGAGGATAAAGCGACGAGAGCGCCCCCTGCACGCAATCCTCCATAGCCTCCGAACCCTAAGAGAGAGATGGTAAGAAAGGGTTAATCCATAACCGGACGCTGAATCAACTCTAATGTCTGTGTTTGTGTTTAACAGCCGGGTTGTCTCGCTTTTTGCTGACACACACACACACACGCAGACAAATATACACACACATGCTACTTTCAACTTCCTGTTGTATGGCCTGGGGAGTGTCAAACATTTCCTCCGAGGCCCAGTAAATGTAAGAACCCCCCAGAACAAAAGAGTCCAAACCGCTGCAACAGTCCCTACACATGCATGCACAGCTGCATGCACACACACACACATCATCAGACTGGGTCGGCCTGTGAGGTGGAGGGTGACAGAGCAGTGCACGCAACACATAGTGTTTATTTTGCTACATGGACCGTTGGCATGGTAACTTTTTTCTCTCTCTTTTCCAACTTTTCTCTTTCCCTCCCTTCATGTTTCCTCTCAAACCTCCCATCTGCTTCTCTTCCTCAATTTTTTTTTTTTTTTTTTTTACCCCAACTTTCTTTGTTTCACCTTCGTCTGACTCTCTGAATGTCATCTGACAACAATTACGTCGGGGGTTCTCTTCAACAGACGACATATTGTCCTGAATAACTGCGACGACCGATGGGGATGGATGCCATGAGAGAAAAACGCCAGAACGGGAGAACAGAGTGTACGGAAAAAGAGAAGAGCGGCGGGCGAGAGAGTGGGCCAGGAGGGAATGAGCTGGTGGGGTTGCGATGGTTTATGGAAGGAGACCGAAGGTTCAACCGTATTGAAAATGATTTTTGGGGTTTGTTTTTGTGTACACAGCGGGTTTGGGGTTAGCCACAGAGGAGTGAGTATTAGCAACAAGAAATACTGTAGTTTTCCACTTTGCCTGAAATGCCCTGACAAAAATAAATTCAACAAATCAGATATTCAAACAAATGTCAAAACTTATTTGCAATCAGGTTTTGACAAGGGGTTGTAAGAAATTATCGATACACGTGAATATCGCGATATTATGTTTTGTATCGATTCTCCAAAACGCTGTATCGATTTTTAATTAACCTCTAAGAAATGGCCCGCCGGTAGACCCGGACGCTATTTTGTCTTTTGGAGGTCGTAGCGGGCAGTTTTAAAGCTAGAATGAGGATACTGGCCTCATATGAAACTAGAAAAATCAAAAGAATCCATTGGTACCAACCATGTCATACTTGCATGTAGCAAAGGAGGCTAAATGACAAAGTTATGCAAAATTCTGGTGAGGAAAAACTGGCGTAGCCATTTTCAAAAGCGGCCCCTTGACCTCTGACCTCAATATATGAATGAAAATGGGTTCTATGGGTACCCACGAGTCTCCCCTTCACATAAGAGAGCAAGAAGTTGTGTAGTGGAACAGAAAAAACAAGTCACAGGGGGACTGAAAACTGAGGCGGAGAAAGTCTGAGACTTATAATCCACAACAGATCTCCAGTATAACTCTGGTTTGAGCCCTGCGCTGCCGAGGTGGCTCAGGGTCACTCCCAGAAGATGTTCGGTCCCGTTTCCTATCCACTCTCTTGGCTGCAAAGCAAATGTTTCAACTGTGACTTCAGCCCAACCAACAGCAGAGTGGCACCGCCGGGCTCACATTCACTTAGCTTTACTTTTCCATAGCAACAGAGGAGTTTTGGACGGCAAAACTTACATAAATGTTGATGAACACAGCTCAGTTTTCCAGAAGCGGAGCAGCTCTAAGGTCATGTTAGTCCGCTGGTTTTTTAGTAAACAAAACCTCCTTCTGGAAGCCACCAGTGGTGGAATAAGTACTTGCATATTTCATTCAAGTAAAAGTAGAAATACAGTCTTAAAATACTTTTTTTTATAATTAAAATTCCTGCCTTCAAAACGTTACTTGAGCAAAAGTACATAAGTATTATCAGCAAAATGTACTTTAAGTATAAAAAGTAATAGTAAATGTAGTGGAATAAAAGTACTCATTATGCAGAACAATATATATTATATTGTTGGATTATAATTACTGATGTATTAATGTGTTCATCACTTTAATGTTGCAGCTGGTAAAGGCGGAGCTCATTTTAATGACTTTATATACTGCTGGGTAGTTTAATCTATAATAATACATCATTATCTATTAGTTGATTATGTTTTGGTTTAATAATCTGAATCTGTAAAGTAACTAAAGCTATCAGATAAATGCTGTGGAGTAAAAAGTACAATATTAAGTAGAAAGTAGCAGAAAATACTCAAGTAAAGTCCAAGAACCCCAAATAGTACTTAAGTAAAGTACTTGAGTAAATGTATTCAGTTACATTCTGGAATACTGGAAGCCACGAATAAAATGCTCTTATTAAAAGGACGCAAGTGGAAGTGTCCAAATCCTTCTTATTTATCTTAAAACAAGTGAAAACTTTGCCAGATGGTTGGCAGGTCACACGAGTTTCCAAGTAATTAACCTTTTTAAGAGTCATGGCATTAAAGCAAAGCAGAAAAGAGCACCTCACTGCACCATTCCACATTTGTTAAAGAGGACCTATTGTGCTTTTGTGCTTTTCCCCTTTCCTTTAGTGTGTTATATAGTTTTTTGCGCATGTAAATTGCAGCTGCCGCTGACCAGTTAGAAAAAGAAGATGTACTTTTTGATCCCAGAGGGGAGATTTAAACACAGACAGGACCTATAAACATGTACTAATGGAGAGATGTGAGGGGGGCTGCCGATGTACAGGTTTGGTGCCATGCTCAAGGGCACATCTCCAGCTACCAGTCCACACTCCATACTTGGTCCAGGCGGCCGGCGATTCTACAGTTCCCAAGCCAAGTCCCTACGGACTGAGCTACTGCCGCCCCCAAAAAAAGGAAAAAGGGTTTTAGCTGATGCCCTTTGCATCGCAGCCAGTTCCACCACCAATCATTGCGCCGGGGTGTTGCTGCGAAAATAGGGCCTATTTAAAAGGCTACGTAGTTATGTTGTTGTGCGCTTTTTTGTAATATTTTGTAATAATAGTAGTACAGTAGTATTAGTAAAAATTAGTAAAAGTTAAAATTTTGAGTTTTTTTTCTCCCCTCATTTGGGGCATTTGGGGCAAACATTTGAAGTATTGAAGTCTTACGTAAAGTATACGCTCTAAACTCTCTAACTACTATAGCAGAACACAAATATTGCATTATTTTAAAAAGGACGAATCACATTAAAGTTTATCTAAAGACAATTACATCATGTATACAGGAGGAGGTGTCTCGGTACGGTAAACAACAGTCCCTCAGATGGCATGTCGTAATAGGTGTAGTGGTTGTAAAAGAGGTTTAAACAGCCTCCTGGCTCACTGACAGAACATATTGAGTCTAGTAAAAGCACAGCGGGGGGTTCAGGGGAATGCAAGGCGAGCCAGCAGGAACTTCCTCTTAGAATAAAGCCCCTTTTAACGCATCCCACAAGACTTGAGTTAATTCAACACAACACTATATTAAAGCAAAAACTAAAACACGACATTGGACGAATGTCTTTTGGTGTGTTTTTCTCAAAGGCACAGCTCTTCATGTATCATCACACCGACTGTAAATGCCAATATAATTGTGCGCAATGCCTCTGTGCTTTCAACACTGCATGTCTTACAGACGCAAGCTGAATGGGAACAAATCTGCAATTTGAGCCCAGTTGGCTCTATAGAGCCCCTCGGGATCAAATATGTGGCTTGTGCCAGAGAACACAACTCAATGCAGCACTCATTCATTACTTAAGTGTTGGTACAAATCGGCCACTCAGGTTTGGAGAGCTGTTTTAATACTTATTAGAATCATATTATTTAACATTTTTGCTCACATTGAGACTGGCAGATGGCTAAACTCAATGTAGTTTACTTAGTGACGAGCTGGCTCGCCTGCAACAATATTTGGTTTGGATGTGTGATGTACGATTGTATGCCACCAGCACCGTTTCCCCCTCCATTGACTCTGTGTTTGCATGCCTGTACATACAACCTTCAACAGGATATTCCACGCTAAAATACAAAGAATGGAATTTTGGTCTGGAAGCAGAATCACTCAAACAAGGAATGATGTCTAATAGAGGGAGACAATTAGCAATGCTGCTTCTCCACCAAACTACAAAATCCCTGTAAAAATGTGAATATTTTCCACTAAAATCATTTTAAAGGGTCCAGTGTGTAGGATTTGCTGACATCTAGTGGCATGGTTGCAGATTGCAACCAACTCAGTACCCCTCTACTCACTCCTCCCTTGCCAAGACTGCGGTAACATGAACTGCTGAGTGCAAAACTGTGGTAACGCTTTGTGGCTCACATTGCCGCAATTTCAAAAGTGTGTCGCAGAACTACAGTGGTGTTCAAGTAACGTAAAAACACAAAAGGCTCATGGTGGAGCAACATGGCTGACCCCTTTGAAAAATTTCGCCAAAATTTCGCGTAAGTTTGGAGCGTTATTTAACCTCCTTCCCGACATGTGACATTAGTAGTATTAGTATGACATGGTTGGTACCAATGGATTCCTTAGGTTTTTTTTATAGTTTCATATGATGCCAGTATCTTCACTTAAAACTGAGCCCACTACAACTTAAAAATTGCAAGTTGCGTTAATGCGTTAAAGAAATTAGTGGCGTTAAAATTAATTTGCGTTAACACATTATCGCGTTAACTTTGACAGCACTACTATGAATATTCCATTTCTGCTAATAGATCCCCAGAAATGCTATACACTGTTCCTTTAGCACAGCTGTGTTTAGGTTAAAGGGTCAAGTTGATTCTTCACTCCTGTCTAACCTGTAGCTTACAGTATCAGTGTGTCTAATGCAATTAGCCACTCTTCTTTCCAATCACACATGATGAAATTTGTAAATTAGATTTCCTTTTTTGACTCCAAGAGGAAAAGGAGAATCTCACGAAAAAACTTTGGTGCCTCCTTATTCAGTTACTCTTCAATCGGATACTTAATGCTAATGCACTCAGGCATTTTACTTTTTGTAAGACACTTGGTACAAATCACACACAATACAATGTGCTGAAATTATTCTGGATTAGAGGCTTTTTTAAAAAAAATATATCACAGATTTTCCAGCACAATCGCCAATGTCCTTTGGAGAACTAGCCATATGCACATTATCACCAAATGAAACCAAACTAGAAAGATGATGAAGAACAGATCTGAGTTATAGGAGCTTAACAAGAAGCATGACTAAAAATAGCTTTCACAAGAGAAGTGCGTGACTATTCTGATTTGTTAAACAAGTTAATAGACTTGTTCTTGTGCAAGTCTTTGAAAACACACGTCATCATTGTAGGAAAAAGTTTATACAGTAGGCTACTGTTTGGAGTCAAATTGTTGGGTTTTTACAGAGTTTTTATAAAGACATTTTATAATTTTATCGACTACAAAGTCCACGATGCATCTTTAAATATTTGCACACAGGGAGGACTAAAGACGACTACTTGGTTAGGGTTAGAAAAAACATAATGGTTTGGCTTAAAATAAGCAGTCACTTGACGCTACAGACATAACACCATGTGACTCAGGGACGTTATGTCATGCAATGTAACATCATCAGTCAAAATAGCACAACTTTTGGTTTAAAAAAATGTAAGGAAATTCAAAGAAGATACCACATGAACAGAGTGTAGGGTCACGTGACATAACATCGTCAGTTTCACAAACGCTGGTCAGCTTTGTGAAAGTCCTGTGTTTGTTTGACCCATCCGCCCTTAGTGGACTTTCTCACACTTTTTACTTCGTCTGTTGCTCTGAGCATTTAATATTGATGCGTTTATATTGGAGTTAGTTGAAAGCCTGGTGCGTCTCACACAGACGCTAAATTGTGCCTTGTGCGTTGGTATTAAAATCCAGAGGGCAACTGCCCAAGCGTCGGTATTTGACGCCCTATGAGTGAGACCAGACTGCTCCAGCATGCAGTTAAAATCTCTGGAAAAATGTAGTAAGGGGACCTTGAGTTGAGCTTTTTTTTTTTTTTACTGTATAAAGATTTTTACAACTACCCCGTGACTAGGGGGTGTTTGTTTGCTTTCAGCTGCTCTTCCTTGCATCTGCAAACAAACATGTGCTATCTTCAAATCTACCAGTCACAATCTGCCGGCAGACATCTTACTCACCGGGAAAAAAAAAGTAACCGGAAAAGTGTGTGTTCATACGGCACGTGGAGTGTCGGTGAGGACAATCGGTACGGTGTGACTGAATGTGTATCCTCCTGTTTGTGTCAAATATGGACAAACACAGTACTGAATCAGGGTATGTCATTCTTGCGTCAGACTTCCTGTCTTTCTTTCGCGTACGCAGACTGAAACGGAAGAAGCAGAAGTAATCACCCATGCAGATGCCTGGCAGAGAGGGAAAACCCGAAAGAGGAAGAGAGGATGGACGAGTGACTCAAGTGGTTATATATATATTTATATATATAGCACGTGAACTGTCAGTTCAGCTCATTGAAGTGTTTGTGTGAATTGAGAAACAGATTGAGAAAGAGACAGAGAGACGTTGAGAGAACCAGACAGCCCTGCAGAGACACGGTTCAGACAGAAAAAGGAGGAGGAGGAGGAGGCTGACCGATGGGAGAGATCGATGGGAAACAAGAGCAGCAGCAACCATGATAGAAACCAGATGTAGACCCATACAGTATACGCAAAGGAAGGACGGAGAAAGCGAGTTATAGCAGAAAAGGATGATTAGGAGCAAAAATGAGAAAGATGCCGACAGCAAAGGAGGAAAAAGAAAAAGGCAGACAGACAAAGGGAAAGGAGGGTGAAGAGGAAGAAAGAGGAGAGGCCTGAGAGTGATTTCCTGTCCTAAATCTCCCTATGTGATCTAACCTGACCTACAGTAGGTCAGACAGCTTCTATACAGATTGCTTTAGACTACTTAAGTGCTACAGTCTGTCGCTGAATAGTAAAGGCAAGTTTCACAGCAGATGAGATTTCACGCATCACTTGGCCTCCGTTTATTGTCTCTTTATTGTCTGTGACAAATGAGAATGGTATTTTGTCACATTTATTGGTCTTTTCTAGTGTGTGACATTTCCTGAGGCAACCTCGCTTAGGCTTTGCTGGGCTAAGCAGAATGGTAGCTGGCTACCATAACTGTCCCATCACGCCAATGCAGCAACATAGTAGTTGGGTGAAGAGTAAAACTTAAAGGACAGTTCTAGTTCATTGCAGCTTATTTTTGTAGCTTTCTATCATTTCTAACCGTTGTAAACAAGATTGTAAACAAGCCAACGGTTCAGCCATTTGATAAAAAGCACTTAATTTGGAGGTCAAACTGAAAGCCTGTTTTTCGTCCCATTGCGACTCTTTATACATCTATGGCCACGGACTCATTGGCTTTTTCAGTCCAAAATGGCGCCATCTATTGTCAAAAAAGCACTAGAGTTTCGCCTCTTTGCTTCTATACGCTATGCCCGTACCGCCACATTATATTCTGGATTACACGATGATGAAAGGAGAATTACAAACAAACAAACCGCTTGGACAGCCAATAAAGATGTCAATGAAACTTGTAAAGTATCCATACTTGGTCTGCGTGTATATTGTTTATGTCAGGGAGTCTTGACAATCACAGGAAACTCAAGTTAAATAAAGATCCCTGTGATTGACAACATCGCTGACCCCGTCTGGATTGTTCTACTGCTGTTATCTCCACCCGCCTGGTACTCCAAGTAGCCTAAAACAAACACGTTTGCAATAACTTTCATCAGACTTTTTTTTCCCCCCTTGCCCAGACTGGTACATCCCATTAAGAGTTTCAAAATCAGCGCTCACCAGACAGATTGAATGGAAATGCCCTCTGTCACATATTCTTGGCAAAGGTTGCAGTGTGTAGGCCTATACTGTATGATGCATTTTAACACCTACGTGCATGAGTTAGCAGCCATGTTTGTCCCTGAGCCAGTATATGCATGCACACATTCCTCATGTGTTAAGTTTTTTTACACATTTGGAGGGTCGCTCACACAGCTTACACACAGGTGTGTTAAGGTGTTAAATTCACTTCCAGGTGTTACAGGAAATGTTCCATTTCTCGACTTTCGCTGCAATGTATTCTTCTGTGTACATCTGTTACTGTTTTCCACCCTAAAGAGGAAGATGAAGCACATGTTCTTCCTCCCCCGAAGTCCATGCCATCCCTTGTTCCCCCTTTCTCTTTTTTTAATTTCTCTCTCTCTCTCTTCCCTTTTCTCCCAGGTCCAATGTGGAAAATGTGGCATCACCGAAACCACCGTCGCTGCCGTCCAAGTCTCCTAAAATAAAAAGTAACCCTACCCTCCTCTTTTATTCCACTCTTTCCCCACTCCAGCTCTCTCTTTTCTCTCTACTTTTTTCTCTCTTGCTCTCCCTGCCAAACTGCTCCACCCTGCCCAACGCACAGAAGCGGTATGATATGATCCAAATCTTTCTTTGTTAATCTCTTCATTTCTCTGCTAATATATGTGTGCATGACATGTGTCTGTGCCTGACTCATCCCTCTGTCTCTCTGCCTCTGTATGTCACTGATCAGACCATGAGTGGGTGGGGATGGTAAACAAACTCCCTAGAGACGCAACAGAGAGCCCTTGATTCCCTTTTCCAAGTCCACCACAAAAATCACCAACGTCACACTACTTAAATCATTATAATTTGCTGTCATTTGGAGTTGACAACTTTGTGAACTTGGAGCTATAAGTGCTGACTTCCCAAATTAAAACACATGCCTTTTATGAGAATGATTAAAGTGAAATGCTGTTTTGAGCTTTTGGAGCACATGTGGAAATCTGTATCAAGTAAATGCAAATCTTTAAAAAAAAAAAAAAAAAGTACATATATAGTAAATTAAAGGTAGACAAAACTTCAAAAAAAGTCATGTTACCATAGATGAAAAACAGAAAACACCTTTCATAGGACTGAGTCCCTAAAGGAGTTTTGGAAACCTCCCTTAATAGAAAGCTTTTACTTTTAGCACTTTCCAGACAAATTTCTCCATAGTTTAAGAAAAAGGGGGACTTACCATGACTTCAGTCACGAATTCCTACATAGCCCTCAGCTCCTTTGCTTCCTCTCCGCATTCTCCACAAAAAAACTTTCCTCTCTCTGTTATCAAACAGCTTCCATTACCTCCTTTTTAAAGCGATTTTCACTCTTCTTTATGTAGTGCGTGAAAACAGTCCTGCTCTCTTCCCCTCTCTCCGCTGTGTTTCCCAGCCTGGGAATGTCCAAGCTACATTTTTTTCTCCCTCCTCCTCCCCTCTCTCTCCGTCTGCCCGGCAGTCCCACGCACTCCCCTTCTCTCCTTCCCTCCCCTCCTCTCACCTAACAAGAGCACTACAGTCCCTCTCTGCACTCAAACTTTCCATGTATCCCCCCAGAGTAACTTAAATGAATAGACAATGAAAAAGCTGTTACCCCACCCAGGCGTAATTGCAAAAAAAAAAGAGCTCTGATGTTTTATTGTTGAAATCACACTTTCTTTATTCTCATTAGGAGATAATAAAAGTCTGTAATTTAGGGTTGGCGCAAAATACTCAAATAATGTTTCCTGTTTATATGCTTCCAAAATGTCTCATAATGGCAGAGAACTGTTACAGAATAGGGAACACACACACACCAAATTGCATTTACAAGTAGCTTATTTTTAGCGGAATGGATTTTACTCCAGCAGCGAAGGTTGTAAACTGTCTCTCAATGAAGTGCATACCTTCTCCCGGGTCACTGAAATTGCCCTTTTGCCACCTATCCGACATTGAAGAAGGGTTAAAGGTCTATTCCAGCGATATAGTGTTGCACTTCCACAATGTTACTAGACGTGCAGGAGACACATTTTTAAAAAGAATGGTCAAACTTGATGCGGCAGAGGTCGAGATATCATGATTTTCACATGCCAGTGTGGGTCAAGTTTAAAAAAACCCGCTGGATCCTACATTTCCCTTAATGCAACTCATTAGCCAAATAATTTTTCTATTTTAGAAACTGATTATATGTGTTGTATGTAACATCTTGATTTGAAAAGTAACTGCAGCTCTTGAAATGTAAGTAAAAGTATAAAGTAGCATAAAATGGAAATACTCAAGTAAAATAGGCTACAAGTACATCAAAATTGTACTTAAATACTTGAGTAAATGTACTTTGTTACTTACCGCTGTCTTTCATTGGACTTCCCCTACCTTGTAAATCCCTGTCTTTCTCTATAGTGGCCCGCCATAGTGGCCTGCTCCATGAAGAGTACCCGCTCCCTATTTAGATACAAACGGCTCATTCTAAGTTACCGAAAACATAATTCTTATTTTCAGGTGATTATATACTAAAGAAAACATACTTATTAATATTATACTTCTGGCAATAGATGCCCCAAAATCCTACACACTGCTCCTTTAAGTCATCTCAGACAGAACATAACATACTCTGTTTAAAATTGACTTGACACTGTTACCTATGTAAGCCATGTGTTAATGCCACTCAGTAGACCTGCAGTTGAGAAGTATTTACATCATGGTGATGGAGACTAACTTTTTCCTCATATATATATATACACAAAGTCACATTTTAGGCTTAAGCCAGTTGCCATTACTCACTATTTCTTATGTCTTTTATTGCTTTTTTTGCCCTATAATTGTGACACACTGGTTGCTATAGCATTGCAAAATTTAACCTCTGTGGTTTGTGTTTGGACTGCTGTAATGAGTGAAGGAATGGAGCCGGTTGTGAACATCCCCAACAATAATTCAACAGCGCCTCCCTGTGGTTATTGTGTGATATTGCAATAATGGAAAAGTAGAGGAGAAAAAAGGAGCTTGCTGCAGACTGGGTGCGTTCCAAATCACATACTCTTTCTTTTTACTTTTAGTATATAGCCTACTTCAGCTGCCCTTACAAGGTATGTGCTGTTGCATTCAGTATGAATACAATTTGATCAAACTACTTCATTATGCTCCTTGAACTTTGACCCTCTTGCTCATATAAAGTGCTACAGAAGTGAGTCTTGAAACCCTGAAATGAGGTAGCATTTTGGTTACTTCATCTGGAAGTCAATGGTTTTTTTTTAATAGGTTCTTAGTTAAATGCCTGAAATAAGGTCTGTGCATAACACAAGCTGAAGAGATTTTAACGTTTTGTTATACGACACAAGATATGTCAATAAATACCCATCTCGTTCATTTTGAAGCCATTATGTGTCTTAAAAAAACACAAACAAGTAGCTTAATGAGACTAGTAAAGGTCATCACGCTGACTTGTCCGCCTTTACAGCCTTGTTGTGTATACTCACACTCATGTGACCGTGGTGCAGTTTGTTTATAACCTAACTTTAGCTTTTTACTTCTGACGATTGCATTCACACTTCAAAAATCATAAAAGCAGTGTTTATCTGTTAAGATTATCTTGCTGAACAAAACTTGGAAGTATCATAAATGTTTCTTTGCCACAGAGCTTATTTTCTGCAATAATCCAAAACCCAATGGAAAAATCACATTGGCTTTTTGTTGAGGAAACCCAGGGCGATGCTAACTTCCTGGTTGGCCTACAGAAATACGTCATCCCTGGAGCACTCTATATCTGTTGCACAGAGGATTGTGGGTCAAAATAGCCAGAAAAGTATGCTGGCTTGCGTATTGCAAAATGCGACCGGATGCAGAAGGACATCCTGCTATTTTTGGCATACTGTAGTTGACATACCATGTATTGGGACATACTAAATCTGTTTCTGGCATACTAAGTAGTATGGTAGTATGGGTATTGGAATGCACAGAGAGGTGACCAAAATTTAGCATATGTGTGGAGCGTTGTTTAACCTCCTTCGCAACAAGCTAGTATGACATGGTTGGTACCAATAGATTCCTTAGCTTTTGTAGTTTCATATGATGCCAGTCTTTAAAATTGAGACCCCTACACACGAAAAATTGTACGTTGCATTAATGCCCAAAAGAAATTAGTGACAGCACTTGTTTCTAGTTTATCAGAAACATAAAGATGGATGATGTAAAAATTAAAAAAATTACATGTTGGGTTTCGAAAGCATTTGATCACATTTCACTCTCACTGAATGTTGCATCATTTGTTGGGGTTTCAGTGCTGAGTAAAAGTAATTACACCTAGCATAAAGGACAAGAAGAACCAGGTAGTTTCCCTCTGGGTGTGTTCATCCATCTTGAGCTCAGTTTATATAAGACACTCCTTAATGTTGTTGTAACCAAAACTAATTACTCAAACTCCCCTTAAACCCACAGGATTGCTCCACACCCTAATGCAAGGCACTATGGTTTAGAGATGTGTATCCTGGTAATTGTTCCTTTCATGTTCTTGTTAAAAACTGGGAGGGTTAAACCGTACACTGGCAAGAGGTGGGGCCAGTTATGCAACCTGAACAGGTAGATCATAAACCTTCACTGTCCTGATGCCATAACTGGTGGACAAATGTTCATTAGCATCTTCATTTTTTCGGTTTGACTATTCAAAATTAACTTCACTCTAATCAAAAAAATGAATGAATCAGCTTTATTTACCCTGCCTACAAATAGACTACCTGCATATTTAATGATTTAATTCCTTTCTGCCTTAAGGTCAATCAGACAATTACAGAATAAATATGCAGCTGTATCAATGCAATGTTGTTTTAATGCAAATCCAACTACTTTTGATGTGGTGAAAGTTGCTATTAATAGTTCAGTTCTGCATTATTGCATATTATTATCATAACAGAAAGGCTAAAAAGACTATAGCCTACATCTGTATTTCAGTCCTTGCTTTTTTAATGTCTCTTACCTTGCTCTTTTGTGCTTCTTGTCTGTTGACCTGAGATCATTTCTCTCTTTTTTGTGGCTTAATTGAATTTTTTTTTACTCTCTTGATTTTCAGTATTATTGTACCTGTTATTGTTTGTGTCTGATTATGTCACAGCATTATTTCCACCATTGCTGATGAACTCTATCCATCATCTTTGTAAACTAATTCCCTGTCTTGTTTTATACTGTATATTTTACTTTTGCTAATAAAACCTGTCAAAAATTAACAGAAAGGCTAAAAAGACTACACATCTTCATTTCAGTTCTTGCTTTTTTAACGTCTCTTACCTTTCTCTTTTGTGCTTCTCGTCTGTCGACCTGAGATTGTTTCTTTCTTTTTTTCTGGCTTAATTTTATTTTTTTACTCTCTTGATTTTCAGTATAATGGTACCTCTATTATTTGCATCTGATTATGTTGCATACCATCTTTGTCTTGTTTTGTATATTTTTACTTTTGCTAATAAAAAAAAAAAAAAAAAAAGGAAGAAGAAGAAAAAAAAGATACCGGTATGTCACTTCCGGCGTCCATCTTTGTTTGGCTGTAATAGTAGTAGCAGCTTCGGAAACGGTCTGAAAACGTCTGCAGCAAAAAAAAAAAGTTTTTTTTCCAGTTGCATAGTCTTTGGGGTATCCCGAAAATACGTTTAAAACGGCGGTAAGTGTTGTCAGACGTTTGGTTTGTTAGAAAAATAGCTGTTTAACACGTTTTAAAAAAGGCAGGAAAGGCGCGCACGTGCTAACGTTCGTGACTTCCGTTCACGTTACTATGGTTACCTAGCTGGAACGTTTAGCCTTGACTTGTAAACACTTATTTTTCAACCAAACTCAGCCCAGTTTGACACTAGAAGTCTTTGAGACACCTGCAAATGACCAAACGTGATTTCTTGGTTTTGTTTACTTGCCTGCCCTGTAGCTGCTTGAGCAACTGCGTTAGCTAAAGTAGCTTTTATACATGTACAACGTGTAATCTCTTAATTAATGTATCTCTGTAAGATATTTGTGTTACTAAAATAAGATAAGATAAGATAAGATAAGATAAGATAAGATGAACCTTTATTAATCCCGGGAGGGAAATTCAGGAGGAATTTCGTGGTGCCTTCAAATGGGGTCGTGTTTACCGCGTTCACGAGAAGAATCCATATCAACGCTCCCCTCTTGTGGTATTCATGACCTCGTAAGTGGAAAGTTTCTGAAAGCTCAGAGTTCCCGAGTTGTGACGTGTTTGTTGACGTCATAAATGGCGGAAGCCATGGAAACATGATGCATAATAAGTGAATATATATTAGTTAGTTAGTTAGTTGTTTGTCACTGTGGCCTCTAGATGCCGACTGTAATGTTAATATTGTCGTTGCTTAGCAGCGGTGTTCTCACGACTTAATCACTTTCACGACAGGCATATTGTGTACACGACTTCCCATGTTGTTAATAAGAGCTCACGAGATTCATTTAAAGGCACTATAATCCACAAAGTTGCACAACACAAAATATTTTGATAATGCTAAAGGTTCAGATTTAGATCTTCGGATCTGCTTGTTGGTGATACAGTCTAGGTTTTTGTCAACAATACCTGACAGTGTATTAATGCCACCAAGATAATCAGTTTTCATAAAATATTTATTTCAAAAATATATAATAGAAACTCAAGTTACATAATGCAATGTGCAAAATCTGTTTCACCAATATTTTGTATCATATATAGCATTCTGAGCCAATGCTTGTTTGCATGTGTACTTGCACATACACTCTAACACACACACACACACACACACACACACACACACACACACATATCAGCCAATGAAGGCTTCATTTTAAAATTGTTGTTGAATCAACAACAATATGTACATTCACGCAAAAGAGAGTAGCATTATAATAATAATAATAATAATAATATTGATGATAATAATAACAGTGTAAACACACATTTCTGCATTTTGCTGAAAAGAAAAAACACAAAGCCAAAATAATTATGGTTCTTCATAAGCACACATCTATTCTGAGGGTAAACAAAAAAATCATGGTTTCACAAACAGTTCGTCATTAGCTTTTTGACAACGTTTTGACACTTATGCACTGTTGAAATTTACCAACAGATGTTTTCCTGGCATCACAGTTTCATAATTTGATGGCTCCAGATGTTGCTGTGTCACGATTCATGAGCTTTTTGCCATACTGTGGCAATGTAGGCTTAAAAGGTAACCAGACCCCAAACCCCAAATTTGTGTAAAGCATGCCATCTACTGGTGAAAGCCAGGTAGTGGTTCAATTGATTATGATTTGATGTTTGATTAATTGTAATAGTGCTTCTCATTTGTACCCCATTCTAACCATTTAAAGATTGATTTTCACCTGGGGAAGAGAGTGTTTGCCTGCAATTAAGTAACTTGTAGGACAGAAATCCAGAAGTCCTGTGGTTACAAAACTAAACAAAAATGGACTCTTAAAATTAATTCACTTCTTTGTTTCAGAGCCTTTGCAGATGTGAAAGCAGTCAGAAGGCTGCAGAGGAGTGACCACCCTCTACCACTCCTACTTTCACCTGCTGTAAGTTGATTAAATAATGATCTTAATAATCTGAGATGCACTGTGGATAGTAAACCTCCTGTGAGATGTTTATATTCAGTAGCACACTAGGGAGGTCATGTTTTTTTTTTTGTCTTGACTCATGGGGGTTTCCTCATAGCCTGGTCAGACTTAGCACACCCACAGCGATCAGCAGAGCTATAAGGGGGAAAAAAAACATGTATTAGGCATTGTTCAAACACACATTTTGGACAACCTTGCTCCCTTAATGAAAACAACCCTGTCTCTTATGCTTACCTTGCGTCAGAGATTGCTGGAGTGTAATACCGTGGCTCAGCAGGTTCGTGGTGTCGCTGCTAGGATTCGCCAAGTCTATAACGCCGGTCTGTATTTGGGACACGGGTGTTCCGAAAGCATTTGTACCTGAGAGTGCAAGCAAAAGACAAAAAGTTCATTGATATGTTTTTTTTTAAACACTAGGGAATATATTAATATGTTCTCTGTGATAGCCTCTAGAGATGTTCAGATACCATTTTTTCCTTAACAATACCGATTTCGATACCTTAACTTGCAGTAGTGCCCGATATCAAGAACCAATCTGATACCAGCGTGATAAAAAAATAGTTATTATTAATATTATTATTATTATTTAACAGTTTGTTGGATTTTCCACTGTGAAATATTGCCAAATGGTTGACATTTTCCTCGCTCTGACTACCGTTACACTCTCCACTAGCTCCGCACTGTTGTTGTTTGCTGTCATCACCTGACAAACTACCTGCAATCAGTTCTTCTTTGTTAAACTAAAAAAGTAGTTGCCAGTAGCAGCATGATACATCCAGGGTGACCTCACAGTGAAGGCTACTGCTTTGCAGCGATGAAGAAGAATCGATTTCCGGTTAAACAAATCGTTTTTTTTCTAGGTTAATAAATGATGGTATTGGATTGGTGCATAGACTGGCGTACTCACCGATACCCCGAATTTTGGGCAGTATTTCCGCATTTCCTTTACTGGTATCGGTATCGTAACAACACTAATTGTCTCTATGTTCTTAGTTGGCTGTTGAAAGTGCATATGATGTAAATGTGCATATAT